>JAADKR020373170.1:0-14383 GCA_011763505.2 Lythrypnus dalli | reverse complement strand
ATATTTTCTCAGACCAAGTTAAAAAAAAAGATTTACAACAGCAAAAGAAAAATCAAACATTTGAAAATGTCCGTGAATGCACTCAGTACTTCGTTGGGAATCCTTTTACACTCATTACTGCATCAATGCAGTGCAATTTATCACAATATTCTATTTTTTTGAGACAGTCCTGTATATATATATATATATATATATATATATGACACCAAGAAAGAGACCGACCAAAAAACAAAGAGAGGAATCCTGATGTGGGTCCAGCAGCAGCTTGGCGTGAGTCCAAATCTTGGCGAGAGAACAGTCAATTAACCGTCAGGCAAATTTGATTAAATATTGAATAAATATTTGCATGGTTGGCTAGGATGTTTGGAAGTTTGCCAACAACAGTACATATCTAAGATGGATTTAGCACTGGTTATTTGTTTATGTGGTAAGTCTGCTGTAATTTTTTATTTTTGTTGTAAATATGCTATGTATGACAAACTCCAAGGTAACTGTAATTGAGCTGGAATGTAATTAAATTTAATTGTACAGGATTCCTGGGAAACCTAGAAACGTCTAAAGTTGTAATTGAGCTGTAAATATATTATGTAATTAATGTATGAGCTGTAAAATCCAGCCTGGGAATCCTAGAATTTTACAATTGTTGTAATTGTTGTTGACACGAGTACAGTGCAGTTAAGCCTTAGAATTAAGTTTTCCTTAGAATTAAGCCTGAGAATTAAGTCTTCCTTAAAATTAAGCCTTAGAATTAAGTCTTCCTTTAAGTCTAATCTTATTAGATGAATCTTTATGTATTCTTGTCAAGAGAATTAGTGTGTTTAATTTTGCATCGGTGGATTTTGGTGGACTGCGTCTCCATCTAGTTGACAGCTCTATCTGGTGGCCAACGAGGGTGTTACAGCTTTTGGATTTTAGCATATGTTAATTTGATTTAGAATACAATTTCAGAAGTTACTGGATTTTTTAAAAAGTTTTAACATTATTAGGCCCGAGCTGGGGACACGCAGTGTCCCGCGAGGGACTAATTGTAATCACGTCAGGAGCCCGAAAACGCAAGAATTCAGCATGAAAACGAGCCAGAAGTCAGAATAGCCAAAAATTAGAGCTTCGCAAGCTCTAACTCAAAGCTCGCCAGTGCCCCCTCAAAGAGGCACTTTACATTGGGCCTATGGGAGGCCGGCCACAAAAAATGTCAACGTACAGTGATTTCGCTCTGCATGATCAGAGACCAGGTCACGACAAGCAAAAAATCGCATTATGGCCCCGCCCCAAAAATACACATGAAGTCGGCCATATTGGCCGGAACCTCAAACTTTCAAAAGCATTAATTAGGCAGCTAATTTTAAGACATTTAGAATGGCAATATCCTTTACACAGTTTGTTGGACCTCTCGCTCAAAAAAAGTTTTTTCTTAACAAAATCATATACTAAAATCAGAGTGTTATACAGTCTTCAAAAAAATCACACTGGCCCTCTCTGGAATGGGCAACAACATATCAAAGACCCATCAGTCTAGCTTTTGTCTTTCTGCCTGAAAAATAATAGGCAAAAATCGTTTCCATTATTATTATTATTAACTCAGGCTTGCGCTTTCAGCTCAATTTTGACCCCCTGTATATTGACTAAAAGTAATTTTGATTTGACCAAATCATCACACTTGCCACAAATTGTACTTTTTTGTACTTCTCGCGTAAACATTTCAATTAATGGCTCAGTGGGGCCCCCTGGAAGGCGACCCCTATCCGTTTGGGAACAAAAAAGCTTGTTCCCAAAGGCCAATTTGGGTGGTCCCCATTGATAGATTATATGGAAACAGCCCTAAAACATTGCTATGACTTACAGGAAGTCGGCCATTTTGGTTTGAAATTCGATTTTGTTCACCTGATGTTTTAGTGAACGGCTCCTAGGTTTTTTTTTTTTTTTTTTTCGAAAAAAGCCATACTTGGCCAATATCATCTACACATATGAGGCTACAATAAGCTACCAGGTTCTTTTTGATCAGTCTTGTTGTTTTTACGTAGCGCTCTGACAAAAATCATGCTTTTTTTCGGTCAAAAATAGACACCACCCACTGCTTGAACAGATTGAGCTTCATAAATGTTCATTGGCCACCACTATAGTGCCCCCTACCTATACCTTGAAAATGACAGTTTTGATGACTTTTGTGAACACGCTGCAGGTATATTCTACACACTATACCGAACCAAATAATATGTTACACATATGCCAAATTTTGTAAGATGTGGGCGTGGCCAAGGCAAATGTCTCAACAATAGCATATTCGTTATAATTCTCACATGCTTTTTCCGATCTTGTCAAGTAAATTCACACTGGCCTCTCTCTGTGATGGGGAACAACATATCAAAGACCCGTCACTATAACATTTGTTTTTGTGCCTGAAAAAAAAAAAATCGTTGCAAATGCCATGACTATTCTTATTATCTTCCTCTGTTTTGAGCCCAATTTTGACTGCCTGTATAGTCATGAAAAGTTTTTTTATTTAACCAAATCATCACGAGTAGCGCCCAATTTAATTTTTGGAAGTTTACAAGTAAATATATGACATACTGGCTCGGTGGCGCCCCCTGGAAGTCGACCCTTTGCGTTTGGGGATCTTTATGTAACTTTGACCGCACCTTACAGCCACGCCCTTTATCCTAACTTATTTATATTTGGTGAACATAAGGTCACTCACTGCCTGAACAGATTGAGCTTAATAAATGATCATCGCTCACCTCTATAGCGCCCCCCACCAGTACCTTGAAAATTGCAGTTTTGACAATTTTTGTGACACTTTGCGTGTATATTCTACACAATATTCCAAACAAAAAAATATATTACACATATGCCATATTTTGTAAGATGTGGCCGTGGCCAATGCAAATGTCTCAACAATAGCATATTCTTTTTTCACACATGCTCTGTCCGATTTAGTTAGAAATTACATCATTCGTACACCAGATGAGCCAATTCACATGACCACAGTGATGACCCAGGCTATCGCGCCATCTGCTGAAAACTGCCAACTATATTGTCCTATATAAACAGACAAGCCCAGTCGATAGTGGCTCTTGGTGATTGTGCCACTGGGGGAGAATGGCGTAAGTGTGGTTGCAAAGGAGGGACTTGCGCCAGGGGAGAGGGCCTTTAACACGGTGTGCAGCTTTGATTCCTTTTGATATTATTGCCTTTTTATTTTGATTTTTATAAAGTTTTAATTCATTTTAAACATTATTTAGTCCACTTATTTTAATTTTAATTAGAGGGTTATTTCATTTTATAATTTTATTCATTATTTATATTTTTAGTTTATGTTTAAGTTTATTATTATTCAAATGTACGGGTTTATCCTTTTAATTTTATTTTTTACAGTCACTCAGTAATAAGTTCATCAAATTCTTTTTGTTTTGGGTTTGAAAGGGGCAGACCATGGATACACATCCCTGTGTCCACCTGTGACTGAGCTTGAGCGTCCTGCATCAGAAGGAGAACAAGAAGTTCATCAGTCAAGTGGGAGTCCCTACAAAAGCTCCTACAAAAGAACAAAAAGAGAAAGAGTATGTGAGTGATGGAAACAACTTTACATCGTCACTGTCGCCTCCACAGTATACTTCAGTGGACAGGCAGTCAATACTAATGTCACTCGGCTCTTCCAACAGGAAAACCAGTAGAGCACACCATACTGGGGGAAAGTCTGACCATGGTTCCGAAGAATATATACATGCCAGAATTACAAGAAGAACTTCAAGAGATGAGAGAACAAGTGGAGATATTGGCAAGTCATATCCAACCACAGTGAAGTCTCCAGACAGCTGCTTGAGCAGACAAGGGGAGAGTATGCATCAACCCTCAATGAATAGGCCTTTGACCTCCACTCCAATAAGAACACACCAAGATGAAAGAGGACTAAAGAAACTGATGAAGCAGAAAGAAAAAGCGATAGCAAAGGAGACAATTGAACCAGAAGAGGACCCTGTTGAAAGACAAAGACTAATTGAACTACTGCACATGAAGGAGCAAGAAATAAGAGAAGAAATGAGAAAAAAAGAAATAAGAAAAAGAGGAAAAACCAAAGGAGTGGCAGTCACAAAGGGCATCTCCACAACAGCCCAAGGAGAAGCGGATTGTGGTGTCCTCAGATAAGGCTCTGAAGGAACAACATCTACAAAAAGCATGTGACTACAGGAAGGAAACTAAGTGGAATCCGTTCTCTGATGTGTCAGACCAGTTCATTACTGGACAATTGACTGGAGTTGTGGATGAAGAGCATGTCACCACGTATGTGAGTGGCCTTCTGTGTCCATTCAAAGACCCTGAGCAACAACAAAATGAAGAAACCCCTCTCAGTGAGGAAGAGGAAGATATGCCTCCAGCTGATATAACAGGAGCATTGAGAGCAGCAAACTATCCTCTACGGATGGGAGTCAATCAAAAGCCTATTTATCAGCCGCTCCAATTGACGGATTACAATGGATTGGTGCTAAAGCTGCCGAAGTTGAGTCAAGGTGCACCAGCCTTTCTCAGAGCTCTCACAACATACACAGCTGGAGAAGCTTTGTGTTAGGGAGACATCAAAGCAGTGCTGACCAGAATAACCCATGAGATCACAGCAGAAAAAGTACATATCGAACTGAGCAGAAGACTTAAGACTATGTTCACAGCCAGTATGCCATATCGCAAATATAAGGCTGGATTTCAGGAGGTGTTGAAGGATATATGTCTCACGTGCATTCCAGATGCACTCTTGGCAATGCAGATGAAAGAAGAAGACTATTTTGCTTATAGACAAAGAGCAAAAAACCTATTCCATGATGCAACAGGAGAAGCTACACGCCAAGAAACACCATCATATTCTTCTCTGCTCTTGTAAAGGGAATGCCCAAAGAAGTGCAAGATCAACTCAAGAATGTTGAGAATATCTACAAAAAGACAGAAGAAGACTTCTATGCTTACTGTAAACATCATGTGTCTCAATACAGAGAAGACAAAAAGAAGATCAGTGAGAGCAAACATTACTTGGAAATGACTGCTCTGAAGCTGCAAGTAAAGAAACTTCAAGAAGAGATGGAAGACAATAAAAAGAACAAAAGTAAACCTGCAGCCATAATGGCAGTTGCATCTGCTAGTCCCGATGTATTTCAGCAACCTGCACCAATACAACTGGCTACCCCAACTCAAGGAGCTCTGGAAGTAGGAAGATTTACTCCAGTTACAACCTTCAACAACAATAAGAGGGGCTGAGGAAGGTGAGGAAGCATTTTTCGAAGAACAGGCCAAAGAAACCAATATGTGCAACCAAACCAGTGCAGAAATTGTTTTGATTATGGAAACTGGGCAAAGAATTGTCTACAACGATCAAGACAAGGGGGGGCAGCAATTAAGGATGACATTAGCACTCATGCAGACAATGCCAATGCAACAAGCTACAATGCAACTGCAACCAATGCAGATGCAGGCACAGCCAATGCTTGTACAACAAGTTCCAGTGCAAACAATGCAAATGCCACAACAACAGATGCAAATGCAGGCATAACAAACACGCCAGGAAGCTCAACGAATGTCAGAAGTGACTTTGAATTACCAGCACCTGACATGCATGAAAGCTTTGACCAGTTTGAAAGTTATTAATGGGGCCCGCAGGTGGAGAGTCAGTCACTACTCCCTTTGAGAAATGAACCAATGGTGACTCTTTTGAATAATGGACAACCAATTGATTTCTTGGTGGACTCAGGTGCTACATTGTCATGTAAAAACAGTGAATTTCCATTGTCCAAAAGTACAATGTCCATTACCGGCTGTGTGGGAAAACCTGAGAAACGTCCTTTTACTGTACCATTGACAGTGATGCTGCAAGATCATACAGTACATTCTTTCCTGCATATGTGTAATTGTGATGTATCCTTATGTGGAAGTGATTTGATGTGCAAGCTCTCTCTATCTCTGGTGTTTTGTCCAGAAGGACACAAATTATTGGACAAGAACCAGACTGCACATGCTTCGTCGGCCAGACACAAACAAACAAACAAACTCGAATCTTCCTTTTATCGGCTGATGTCATAGATGAGCTCAAAACACCTGTGGATATGTATGAGTTACAAATTCCGACTGACCCAGACACTGGTAACACATGCTGTCTCTGGCAGCAACATAAGTTGTGGTCAACATCCATGTTCCCTTTGCGAGAAACATGAATCGAACCACTAAAGAAGATGAAGTGGACGAAGCATTGTGGTCTCAAATGGCTGGCCAGACTGTTCGTATTTATTTATCCATACCTGCACTGTGGACCACAAGGCATGACATTGTCTGTGGCCCTCCAACCAGATATGCTGAAGTATTATATGGACAGTGTGGAAGCTTCACCTCATGTCACACTTGCAGTCTCCAAGCACCATGATTATAAAGCTCTGGGATCTATGGAAAAGTTGGCTAACACACTCTCCTCCAGCTCAACCAGCAACCCAGAGATATTCTACGATCAAGAACACAGCATCTTCTGCATTGTGTTACCAGGAAATCGTTCTGATGTGACAAGAATAGTGAAAGAAACAAGGACGTTTGAAAATCATCCTGATACACAAAGATATCTGAACATGGTACCACCAAGCATTTGGATGGCGCATCCCAATGACGTGGGACAAACAAAACATGTGGTGAAGATCAACTTGACTACAGATACACCAGTCTACAGACCACAGTATCCACTCAAACCAGACCAAATAAAACGCATTGCTGAAACAATTGATGGACTGTTGCAAGCCAAGGTGATTTTTCAGACAGTGTCAGACTACAATACATCATTGTTTCCTGTGAAGAAGTCTGACTTGGTTAACTGGAGGATGGTTGAAGACTACACTACCTATCAACGAAATAACTGCAGATGAGCCATATTCAGTTCCAGACCCTTACATCGCCCTGAACAATCTCTCATCTGAAGACAAGTATTTCACAGTGATAGACATGGCAAATGCTTATTTCATGATCAACCTCCATCCAGACTCAGAAAATATTTGCTTTCATCTTCCAGGGAGTCCAATATACGTACTCAAGATTAGTACAAGGTCAGAAGCTGTCGCCTGGCCTGTTCAACCACTTCCTACGAATGGACTTGAAGGACTTCGCACTGCCAGAGCAGTGTACTCTTTTACAGTAGGTCGATGACATCTTGATATCTGGGCCAACCGCTGTAGCAGTTCTTCATGCATTTACAGACCTTCTCAGACATTTGTCAACTAAGAGATACAAGGTCAAGAGGGAGAAAGTTCAAATGTGCGTAAAGTCTGTCTACTTGCTGTGAAGAGAAGTTTCTGCGTATGGACAAGGTGTCTTAGACTCCAATAAAGATGCTATTCTCATGACACCTGAAATTGTGTGACAGATGTTCAGTTTTTTGGGACTCTGCAACTACAGCCATGAGTACATTTGAGACTACCCCGCATTCACAGCCCCTCTAAGAAAATGGATGAAGGTGGGTAAAGACCATCAACTATCCAATCAGTAGGACTGGACAGTCAAGGCTGAAACAGCTTTCATCAACCTGAAACAATCCATCTGTGCAGTAATCGCTCTCTACCTTCCTCATTACACCATTCAATTTAGTCTGGATGTGGCAGAGAAGAACTCCTTTTTCCATGGAGTCTTGTATCAAAATAAATGAGGAAGCAGGTGTATCTTGAAACACTATTCATATAAACTTGATGTGCATGACCAAGCACAACCAGGATGTGCAAGATCTTGCTGTATTGACCAAGACCATATCCAAAACTGCACACTTGGTCCAAAGACATCCTCTGAATGTCCACACTGAATATGGCATCCAAGCATATTTGAAGTCCAAACTCTTCATCACGACTGCACAAAGAATAGAGCATATCACACAGACTCTGCGCCAGGCTCATATCTCATACAGCTATGGAGGAATCAACATGGCAGAATTTATGACTGATGAGGGCATACCACATGTATGTGAAGAGAAAAAACAAAACAGAGCTTTATGTAAGAGCAGACCTCCTCTTGGATTCCATTGCAGATGCTGAGTTGACACTCTATTGTGATGGATGCTCTTTCAGATCAATATCTGGAAATGTGATCTCTTCGTATGCTGTAATGTTAGAAGACCAAGAGGGACAGCATCAAATCCTTGAAGCTGAACAGGTGCAGCAGAGTTCTGTGCAATTGGCAGAACTTATGACACTTGTAAAAGACCATTCTGTAAATGTCTTTACTGACTCAGCATATGCTTACAAAACACTGACCACTTCAATACCAGGCTGGAAATGGGTTTAAACTGGTCAATGGACTTCCTGTTAAGTATGAACAAATCATCAAACTCATCGAAGCAGTCCAACCCCCTCGAAGCTTGCAGTCATGAAATGCAAGGCTCACACGAAAGGAAATGATTTAATTTCAAAAGGGAACAAGGCTGCAGACTGGGCAGCTATGGAAATAGCTAACTACACAAGAAGGAATAGGATGGCACATGCTGAAAGTTCACAGCAAGAAGATACAGAGCAGGAGCCTGAAAATGCACAAGTTGACAGTACATTGCAGACAAACAGTCGACAACAAGCAGACTGTGAGAAACAAGAGGAAGAAGCAAGAAGACTAAAAGGTCCCAACAAATCTAAAAGCCAAGATGAAGAAGATTAGAAAATAATTGATCTGCAGTTTGTTCTGAAACTGCTGGTGCTTATGAACATAGTCGATGGATTGAGGAGCAAGAGGAGCAACAAAAGATACAAAAGGACTGTGGGGGAACCATGAAGGACGTTTAGTAGCCCATGTTAAGCTACTTCACATGATGTATATCATGGTCCTTAACATCGCAGTGTTGCAACAATATTCCGTCACATGGTGTACCATCACAGGACAGATAATGGTAGTCACTTTACTGCTAAAGTTGTATGTGATGTGGTGAAAGCACTTAATATCTCGCAGAAGTTTGCAGCATTTTTTCACCATCTAGACAGGGGGTAGTAGAAAGGATGAATGCTACCATAAAACGAAAACTAGCAAAGGTTTGGCAAACTTCAAAACTTGATTGGGTCACAGCTCTTCCTTTTGTACTCATGGACATAAGGAACAGTGTGACTGTCTCACTGTGCGAACAGTCCAAGGAGTCCAACCGAGCGCACCTTGGTCCGTGTTCGAGATGACATCGCTCATGTGAAAGGTCCATCGGCTGATGGGCAATCGAGGTCGCCGGAGCCAGGGCCCGTGGACCAACCAGGAGACCCTGGATAAGAAAAGGGGGAAGTGTAGTTTTTTTTTTTTATCACAATGAGATTTTGATCAAAAATCTCATTGTGAGATAAGTGCATACTTATGTGTACAATGATCTTTGGTGTTCTTGTGTTTTTAGCCATCCGGTATCTTTCTGAAGATTCACATTCACATGGACAGAAGTTGGCTCCAAATGCAACAGCCTACAATGCAAGCCAAGACCACAAGACTGTGAACTGGTCAAGACATAATGTTAAAGGTATGAGTCGGGAAGCAATGCTGAATTTTCAGACTTACTGACCTCTGACTCAAAGTTGACGTTGCCCCAATATGACCTACACACATGACAACTTAACTCGAAAGGACCATTTTAATCAGACTTCTCTTCCAAGACACAGACAACATAAACGTTCCATAGGCATGTATTCACGTGGTGACAGAACACCAGCTCTACAAATACAGTGTGCCCTGGAAAGTACTTGTGTAGCCTCCTTCGATGCTTGTCAAGTACATTCTTGTTCAAGCCCTTGTGCACATAAACATTTTGAGAAGTTCTTGTGTATAACTACTGAAGCTTGTTACTACTATGTTAATGTTTACAACTAGAAGAAAATTGGGAAGGGCTGTAAATGTGATAAATGGAATTTTGTAATTGCCAACACAGGGAGGGATTGGGGTTATCATCCTCCAATTAAAATGCACTAGATCTAAAACAGCGGCTTTCTATTTTAAAAAGCAAAGTCAGTGCATCTTCTTCTTCTAAAATGAGTGATAATGGCACGTATGTGTTTGTATCCTACTCTTCTAAACTTAATCCAGAGATGGGTTTGATTTTGATTTAAATCTCCGAGGAGCCAGTGGTTCGGGAACAGGTTGATGTTCTCCTACGCCTGCAGAGGTATACGAGAATCTTTCAGATTCATTGTCAACGGTTCCAAAATACTTGCCTGAGTTATCTTTAGAAGACACAATCACTTTAGAAACTGGTACTGATGTTAATGTTAATCTTTGGCTAGAATGCGACCAATGCACCGTAAAGTCAATGCATGAAAAGTGCATGCATGTTATGCTTGTGCTAATGCTTGGCCCCCGGCAGAAGTTCCATTTCCTTTCAGATCAGAATTGGACACTTGCCTGTATACTTTATTCTCTACATCCTCAAGTCAGTACCAGGATTGTCTTAATCTACATAAGCAGTGCCCAATCTAAGTCTAAAGACGTACCAAGGGATTTTGACATTATTGGACATGGTTCTACTGTATTCAGTCTAAGGCCCCAGAATATAACCATGGGAAGAACACCAAGTTAGGCTATTTTCCAGAGACATATTGCAACACTTCAGTCGGTGTGGTTACTTTGCCCCAGTATACTCCCCATTTGTTTGAACAAACTGTAGCCAGAGCTGACATTTAGTGGCTTTGTGGAGACCTCCAATTGAGAGCAATTTTGTGCCCCTGTGTTGATGATTCAGCACTTTACAATTGTCGAAGTCCCATCGGTTGAATCATTGTCACCTTCACATTTCCAGATGGGACGGAGTAAGCGTGAACTAAAGAAGCCCCTGGGATCATTTGATGATCAGATCTATCTGGATGTTGTTGGTGTTCCATATGAGTTTCAGGCCCAAGATGTAATTTGGTGTGGATTGGAGTCCATTCTATTCAGCTGGGCAACATCAAATAAGAATGTAAAATGGGTGAATTTCTTTTACTACAACTCCCAGCGGTTTAAAAACAATTCAATCAAGGCAATTAAAGGTCTCAGGGGACAGGTGGCTCCTACGTCTTTGAAGGCATGGCAGAATAGAATGGCTCTGGACATGATCTTAGCGGAGAAAGGAGGAGTGTCCGGCTGTTTCATGATCAGTGTTGTATGTTTACCCCAAACAATGCCCCACCGGACGGCACAGTGTCGGAAGCTTTGGCCAACCTGAGAGGTATGGCAGACCATACCTCTCTAGCAGGTACTCCAGAGAATTCCTGGTCTTCTTGGCTTCAGCGGACTTTTGGCCGATGGGCCAACACTTTTGTTTCAATTGGCACCACTCTATTGATTGTTCTGGCCATTTTCATCATAGTTGGATCTTCTATTATACCATGTATACGCGCTTTGATTGAACGTATGATAGAATGTGCCATGTCTAATCATCCTGCACATGTGTTATCAGTACTCACACCTGACACATACTTCATATCGACCACCTCGACAACCTCGACTTGTACTGAGACGACAGAGACTTAAGAGAAGCTTGCTTTTTGACTCATCCTTCTGTCCATGTTGGAGTGAATGTTTTTGATTTTGATAATTTTGCATCACAAAGTATTTGATTTTAAAGTTTTGCTAATCAATAAAATTAAATATTTTTGAGTGTACATTAAGATTGATCAATTATTTTTTAATGTTTAGATTGTTTTTAAGGTTGAAATCACATGAATAGAATATAGTTGATTAGTTAAGTAGAGAGGTATCTATGTTATATCTCACTTTATTTTGCATTATATCATTTTATCATGATTTTGCGTGTGTAAGAAAATCGATAAAATTGAAGTTTGATTATATTTATTTTTTGGTTTTGGATGGTAAACAGAAACAGAAAGGTGTACATGTGAGTATGTGATCAGAGAGGGGAATGAAGAGATTTTATATCATGTATTACATTTATTTTACATGCATTACATATACTCTTTACTGTTCCTCATTCAAGTCATATTCATGTGGGATTGTAAAATGCATTCTGTCTAGAGTAGAGCAGGGTCAATGTGACCTGAGAATAAATATGTTGTGTAGACTATATTTTATGATTCTCACAGGAGAAGAAGATGGATTTATGGTTTCACATGAGAATGTCTGAGACAATAGACATTGTTATGAGAAACTTCCATTGTTTTGACTATGGGAAGGTCTCAAAAAACCCTGTCTGAAAGTATCTGAAAAAGAAAAAGACGAGAAGCTTGCCAACTGTACGTCTGTATCACTGAACTACAAAATAAAGGGATCTCTCTGGATATAATTTTTTAGACTTCTGTTGTTTTGTTGAACTCGACAACCAATAGTGGTGCTCTGTGTGGCGTCCGTGGTGCACAGTGCAGTCCATAACAGTGTGAAGCATGTCAAGGATGATGAAGCAGAGGAAGCTCTATAAGCGACTGGACACAACTCTTGTGACCATACTCTGGTCGACCTCTTTTTTGGGGGGGGTGAAATGTCCTCATCTGTAGGGTGAACATAAAAATGTAAACAAAGCTATAATTTGAATTCAGTTCCAAAACAAACTAAATAGTGCCTCCTCTGAGTCTGAACACAACTCAAAGGCGTATGTCTTCTCCATCTGAGTCGCAAGAGAGCTTTTTTTCATCTTGGTTTTTGGACAGACAGTCGGTAATTCGGCATGAAATTCCTGAGATATGTGAGCTAAAATGGACCATTAGAAGACCACCGATAATGCACCTGGGACCATAATTAGTGCATATTTGATACAGGCTTCCACACTTGCAGAGCACCACACCCACTAAGCCTGCCTTTACAGCCAGTAAACAAAACAGAATTTATACTATATACAATTCACAGCCATTTGGAGCTATTTGGCTGACCTCTGGGCATTGTGAAAAAAAAACCCTGGGCTATCTAGTGTTAAAGGGGCAGTTCCTCCTTGTGCATTTTAAATAGTAGCATAATATAAATTGTCCTTCTATAGGGTTCCAGAACATAAAGCTGCGAAGGTGGTCTACAGTTAGAGAAGAGGCAAATTATTTTCTATAAGAAAGACAGCTGTTCATAAAAGCTGTAAACATGTAATGCAAGATTGTTATCTTATCAAGACATTTACAAAGTGCCTCAAGTTTCACGGTGTAGAAAGAGCGATACGTGTCAATGGGGCCAAATGTAGACAAGAATCTGTGGATGAGGCAGTGTCCCAAAACAATTTGACCTCCAGATATGATCCATCACAGGCCGCTGGAAGGAAGAGAATGAAGATCTTAGTGTCGAGGTGCTCTCAAGATGCAAGGCTGAAACTTTCAAGTTGTGATGTATTTTATTTTGTGAGAGCATGAAAAGAGAAAACACTAAAACAAATTTAGATGAGCAAGGACCCCGGTGTAAACAAGTTCTGTGTAACTTTCCTCAGGTACATCCTTTCTTTGGTAGTCAGTTTGCATGGAATGTGTACTGTACTGTTAACTGTACTGTATTACAAACTGTTCTCTACAAATATAAAACAATTAATCAACAAATAAATAAGTACACAAATATGGTATACATTCTTGGATTGCAGGTAATCTGAAATGCAAATAAACCCTTAACGCCACTCCTTACCTGGGGAACGGGGAGAGGCAAGCGCTTCGGGAGAGCGCGTAATGCTGAGGCAGAGCCACAGGGAAGGACAACTTTTTCACCTCTGTCCAGCTGGCCCAGGCTTTGCAGGTGAAGAAAACCAGTCTTGTTGGGGCAATGAATACATCCATAAGAACTTCCTCCTAGTGTTCTTGTGTCTGTGCGCAAATGTTGCTCCACAGCGCAAATGTGCTCGAAAACGCCCAGACCATTTACCAGTCCGAGCGACAAAAAAACCCTATCAAACACATGTGCATATGCAACGTGCACATATCAGCCGCATTCCTAAGTAGTCCCAAAGAAAAGCCTGAGCCCGTGTTTTATTACAATCCAAGCTGCACGTTGATGCGTTAGATCAGATGCTGTGTAAAGGCAGCTACAATTTACAACATACTGGACATGGCAGCAGTCAACGCCGGGGTGTTGTACAGAAAATGTCTAAATCAGAAAGGTGAAAATGCCTAGATCAGAGGTGAATGAACTTCATGCAGATGTGCACAGAGGCCTCTCCCACGTGGTCCACTCCTGCTCTGTGTCCTGGACGGCACGTGCTCAACAGTGGCTGCCAGATAAAACTCGCGGGCCGCACTAACATTACATTTTAAGGATGCAGGAAGATTGAGAACAATGCCATCATAGAGCATCAGGCAGGTTGAAGTGTTACAGTTTTTCTCAGTCGCTTTGGTGCATTTCTCCTTTTTCTCCTTTGTCCTTTTTTTATGCTGCTAGTGTCGTTTCCTTTCCCAATCACATTTCTGTCAACAAAAATACTTTGCAAACAAAGGGTAAATGTGAATCATGTCCAGTCTCCTACTCTCTTCCTGATAAA
>JAADKR020372994.1:0-14390 GCA_011763505.2 Lythrypnus dalli | reverse complement strand
TTCTGGCCAGATTGTACTGAAACGGGTGTGGTTTTGACCCAAATGCAGAACATTGGAGAGCAGGAACAGCTGGTCATGACCTTTATTTTCACCACATCAAGCAAGGTACAAAGCAGAAGGAGTTAACTCAGAATAAAGTTCATTCTTTGGGCTGTAAGCACTCACACAGTTTTTCAGCCGATGATGAGGAGGAGAGAGAGAGATCTGTAGCCCGAAGGAACAGCTGAACGTGCAGAGGTGCCGACAAGGGGCAGAAGAGAGGTCCTAGGCAGGTGGGGGGCTCGAAGCTAGATGAGCAGTCCACAGAGGCAGGGGCACCAATGGGGAGCAGGCAGTAGAATAGCCGAGGCCGGGGGGAAGGTTCGTTACCAGCAGAGCAGTCAGACTCCAGAAATGCTGTGACAGAGCACGAGGTCAGAGACGGAAGGCAGGTGAGTTTACCAGGAGGCAGTCAAGAAGAGCAGGTCGGGAACAGGCAGAGTAGGCCCCGGGTGATCAGGCAGAAGAACTCTGGAAAATCTCGCATACGCAAGGAGTGAGCGTGCTGGAGAGGCTGGGCTGATTAGAATGAGCTGCAGCTGTGTAGGCAGGTGAGCGGGGTTGGGCTGATTAGGTGGAAGTGGCTGGCAGGTAGAGTGGAGCAGAGGCAGGGAGACAGAGACAGAGACTGTGACACTGTTAGGCTTATATGGCACTATAACGTCTTGAAGATAGCCATGCCCTTTATAGCCTTCTAAGTAAGGAGAAGGATTTTTATTTTAATTCTAAACTTTTTACAGAATGAGAAGATACACGGACTTGTCAAGGGTGATAATCTGTCTCTCAGACCTGATTGGATATTAGGACCTGACTTCTTATCAGGACCTGACTTCTTATCAGGACCTGACTGGAGATTAGGACCTGACTGGAGACGAGTACATGAGTGTAAATTAGGGCCTGGCTAGAGATTTGGATCTGTTTGGAGATTAGGACCTGACTGGAGATCAGGGCCTGACTGGAGATTAGCACATGACTGGAAATTAGGACCTGATTGGAGATTAGCATCTGATTGAAGATTAGGACCTGACTAGCGATCAGGACATAATTGAAGATTAGGATCAGATTGGTGATTAGGACCTGACTGAAGATTAGGATCTGTCTGAAGATTAGGACCTGACTAGCGATCAGGACATAATTGAAGATTAGGATCAGATTGGTGATTAGGACCTGACTTAAGATTAGGATCTGATTGAAGATTAGGACTTGACTAGCGACCAGGACCTGACTGGGGATTAGGACGTGACTGCTGAATAGGACTTGACTGTTCATTAGTAGTTTACTGGAGATTAGGATCTTACTGCTGATTCGGACTTGATTGGAGATTAGAAATTGCTTTGGGATTAGAAACAGGACCTGACTGGAAATTAGGACCTGATTGGAGATTAGGACCTGACTGGAGATCAGGACCTGGATGGAGATTAGGACCTGACTAGAGACTAGGATATGACTGGAGATTAGGACCTGAGTGAAGATTAGGACCTGACTGGAAATTAGGATCTGAGTGAAGATTAAGACCTGACTGGAGATTAGGATCTTGCTGGAGTATAGGACCTGACTAGCAGTCCGGACTTGAC
This sequence comes from Lythrypnus dalli, assembly GCA_011763505.2. Classification (NCBI taxonomy): domain Eukaryota; kingdom Metazoa; phylum Chordata; class Actinopteri; order Gobiiformes; family Gobiidae; genus Lythrypnus; species Lythrypnus dalli. Next base: position 12,777 of record JAADKR020372994.1, on the reverse strand, counting down.
TGGAGATTAAGACCTTCTTAGAGATTAGGACCTGACTGTTGATCAGGACCCGCCTGGAGATTGGGACCTGACTGCTGATGAGGGCGTGACTGCTGATCAGGACCTGACTGGAAATTAGGACCTGATTGGAGATTAGGACTTGACAGGAGATCAGGACCTGGATGGACATTAGGACCTGACTAGAGACTAGGACATGACTGGAGATTAGGACCTGAGGGGAGGCAAGGACCTGACTGGAGACAAGGACATGACTGGATATTAGAATCTGGTTGGAGTTTAGGACCTGACTAGCAAGCCGGACTTGACAGGAGATTAAAACCGGATTAGAGATTAGGACCTGACTGCTGATCAGGACCTGCCTGGACAATAGGATCCGACTGGAAATTAGGACATGACTGCTGATTAGGACCAGGCTAGCGAAACTGGATTTGCAGAAGTAGAAGAAGGTCCCGTTAGAGCAGCTTTTGGACTGGTTTTAGTCACAGGACTAAAAGTGTCAGGCTCATTTTGCTTTCTTATTGGATAATTGTCTTGTGAATAAAAAACAAAACAATCACAAAAACAACTTCTACATCATGCAAAGTGAAAGATAGTATTGTGGAGGTTGAAGAATTGGAGACGAAACTTCTGAGTCTCTGCGGCTTTTATTTTCGGACTCCACACAAAACAGCTTGACAACTCGTAAACGGCCGCGCTAGACTGGATTCACACCTGGCCCAAATTTTAAGTGGAGTGTACAGGCAACTTAACCACCCTGCCCCTGTGACTATGCCTAACAGCCCTTTGAGGCACCACCGAAAGGGGCAAAGAGGCAGGGTTGGGAGGACGGCCCCGGCGTGCAGGGCGAGCCAGTTCCACCTCGTCGTCCTGGAGCACATGAGCGGGCTTCAAACCTTCCACAGAAACCCGGTCCCGGCCTGTCCCCATGTCAACCAAAAACTTAGGCCCCACTTCTAACACCCGAAACGAATAGTCATAAGGTGACTGCAAAGGAGAACGGTGCGCATCATGACGGATAAAAACATACTTGAAATGTATGACTGGGGAACGCAGTGGTGCACCAGCCTGGTTAACACCTGACTAAATCACAAGTGAGATTGAGTCTGGGGGCTAAAATGAGACGTGGTTAACGACCGTCCAGAGCCGTTTATTGGCCGATACACGTGTCTGTCATAAGTGTCTGTACGCTGCTGTTACGGTGTGTTCCAGGCGACTATGTTTCCCACTTAAAAATGACGAGACCCAACCTCAGAGCGTTTTGGCTGAATAAACTCATACGTAAACACAAAAGCTAGTGCTATAACAGGAGCTAGTACGATGCTAATGCTATAACAGGAGCTAATACGATGTTATGTGGACTTTTTATCTCCGTAATTCCCAGTTTGAGTGGCTCCAATGCATTTTTCTCAGTTGGAAGTTTCCTAGTTCCGAGTTGCCTGGAATGCACCATTAGTCAGTCGTATCATTTTTACCTGATGACAATGCAACGGAAATCAAACGAGGAAGAACACAGCTTATTATTATTTTTATTTTTAAAACACGGTCTAAAGCTATAGTGTCTGCAGAGCTTCATGTCTGCTGCAATCTTAGATGCGGAAGCATAAAAAAAACTACAAGTTCAAAGTGTCGCAAAGTACCCGTCATTGGCTTGTCCCTCCCTGCTCTGTGATTGATGTCCTACAACTGGGCCGCTAGCCTTTAGCACGTCGCCTTCCTCTTCATGCCGCTTCTTAGAGAGAAATTAAATGCAGCGGGAGGAGCGTTATGGGCGTGCCATAAAGTGCACGTACATCTTCGCGCACTGGCACACAAGACTCTGCTGTGCGCATTGCTTGCACTGCTGAATCCGCCAACTGTTCTGCAGCCATCTTCGTATAGTCAATACCTAAATGAACAGTGGCAACCTGTGCCTGAGAAAGACAGTCTGCGACCTGGTTGTTCTTCCCAGCAACGTGCTGAATGTCAGTGGTAAACTCAGAGATAGCAGAGAGATGTCTCTGCTGCCGCGCTGACCACAGCTCTAAGGTTTTGGCCATAGTGAACGTAAGAGGCTTGTGGTCAACAAAATCAGTGAACTCCCAGCCCTCTAAGAGGAACCTGAAATGCTGTGTGGCAAGGAAAAGGGCCAAAATCTCCCTGTCAAAAGCACTGTACTTCCTCTCAGAGTCACGCAACTTCCTGCTGAAAAAAACCAGAGGCTGCCAGGCTCCCTCTTCACACTGCTCGCAAACCACACCCACACCGTAATCAGATGCGTCAGTGGTCAGAGCGATGGGTGCCACAGGGTCTGGGTGAGCCAACAAGGCAGCCTCAGTGAGTGTTGTCTTAGCTCTTTCAAACGCCTCTGACCTCTCAGGAGTCCAGTCAACTTCCTGGTTGCCCTTTCTGAAGTTCAGAGCCTCATACAAAGGGTGCATTATGTGGGCAGCTCGAGGAATGGAATGGTTGTAAAAGTTCACCATGCCCAAAAACTCCTGCAGGGACTTCACAGAGGTGAGGCGGGGAAAAGCTGAAACTGCTCCGACCTTGGCAGGAAGGGGAACAAGACCATTTTGCAACACTCTGTGGCCCAGGAACTCAATTTCAGAATGCCCAAACTGACATTTAGCTGGGTTCACAATCAACCTGTGCTCACTGAGGCGCTCAAACAGCAGGCAAAGGTGCACCCTATGTTTCTCCACAGAAGCACTTGCCACCAGTATCATCCAGATACATGAACAGGAAAGCTAGATCATGCAACACAGTCCCGAGTCCATAAGTCACGTCTGTGCTGTACCCTTCAAGCCGAATGGCATCCTCAAAAAGCCCGAAAGGAGTAATGACTACCGTTTAGGGGATTTCCTGAGGATGGACCGGCACCTGGTGGTAGCCTCTCACCAGCTCAGGGTACACGGGTAGGAATCAAAAGACACAGCATCAATAAAACTCCTATTAGCTACATCCACTAGCAGTCTGTAAGCATACAAAAAGTCTGCACCTAGGATGGGCAATGAAACTGCAGCTACTAAAAATTACCAGTTAAACTCACGTCCCTTAAAGCACACAGTTATAGATCTGGTGCTATAGGTGCAGATGGGAGTGCCGTTCGCCGCGTCCAGGGAGGGTCCTTGACCACGCTCCAAAGAGTCAGCCGAGGGGGCGGGTACAATACTCCGACCTTTGCAGGAAGGAACATTTGACATTCTTCGATGCCACTGGGACACTCTGAAAGAAGCAGTCTGCAGCTGCAATCCAGCACCATCTCCAGTTGTGGAGCCAGGCTCATGATCAGAATCACCTGCTGGAGGAATATCCTAATGTGCATGTTTTTGGGTGATGGAAGAATCGGGAGCTGGTTGTGAACAGCGTCTTAGGTTATCAAGATTAGACAAGCGCCGAGTCCTTTTGGTGGGGGGGTCAAACAGGAGGGGAAACTTTCTCTTGACCGCTACGCTACTCTCTTCGCTTCATTTATATAATTTTTTCATCTGCTAAACCTTTGCACTAAGGCAACCAAATACATCAAAGAAGTAAGTGCCTGTTTCAACTCCTTTTACAATAAACCTCATCCAGTGCAATTGCTCAGCGTGCGCGTCTTCAATGTTCAAACCCCTTGCCTTAGCCCACCGTGGCGTCTGGATTAAGTTTTTACGCCACAATACAAAGTCTATTCTGTTGGTGTAGTAGCCGCTTCACCGCCCAGTAGCAGTTCCTGACAACGCGTCCCTTTCAGCATTAGTTGGAACAATCCCCCCATCCACATACCTCCGGACAAGCTGGATGCTTGAGTCTACCTCCAGTTTTCTGCAGCCTCATGTCTCTCTAGGGCAAAAGCTGTAGGGAATCTGGATAGGGTATCTGGATAGGGTATCTTTACATTTTCACATCCTGCCCGGTACTTGACTTCAAAATCAAACGATGCCATTTGGGCAACCGGGTTATTGTCCGTGAACACTGTGAATCTGGCTCCTGAAGGTAGTCTTTACACTTTTTAGTGATTGTCCATTTTAATGCCAGCAGCTCGAGTTTGAATGAACTGTAGTTAGAGTCATTTTTCTCTGCTGGGTGTAAACTGCAGCTTGCATAGGCAACAACACGCTCTTTGTCCTCTATCAAGGCCACTGTGGCTTGCATCCGAGTACAAATTAAAAGACTTTGTGTAGTCTGCATAGGCCAAGATAGGTGCCTGGGTTAGAGCCTCTTTAAGCTGATCAAAAGTCATTTTACACTCTGGGGTCCAATCAATTCTTACAGAGGTCTTTTGTCATTTTTAGGGATGCCAGTAAGCAATGCGTTCAGTGGAGGGGCAATTTTTGCAATTCCTTTAATAAACCGTCTGTAATAGCCAGCCAAACCCAGGAATGCCCTCACCTCTTTCAGAGACATTGGGATAGGCCACTAAGTCACCGCAGTTACTTTTGTTGGGTCAGGCTTCACTCCAGTCTGGTTGGCGACATGGTCCAGGCACTTTACCTCCCGCTGAAGGAGCTTGCATTTATCTGGCCTCAGTTTCAGCCCATGCTTCCAAATTCACTCTAAGACCTCTTCCAGGTTCTGTAGGTGAGTACGCACAATTATGTTAGAAGAAGAGACTCCGTAATTTGGCTTAAGCACTGCTGCATTCATATCTGAAATGTTGCTTGTGCATTGCAGAGCCCAAAAGGCAAACGCTGGAATTCAAACAGGCCTAAGGGTGTGGTAAAAGCAGTTTATTCCATTCTACCAAAGTCGTCCTCATGGTTGAAAAATACTTTCTCCCATCTCTCCAGGAGTGTAGTAAATTTAATGTTGTGTTCTGGGCTCAACTCTGCTCTGTATACCATTTCCTGCACATGGTAGCGTCCTAAAGTGATTGGGTAATTATTCAAGTTTCTTAATCGGACAGGAACTCATCATTTTGGACGACAGTAAATGTCTGGGCCACAGAGACTGCATTCAGCTCTTCCAGAGCCTTGATCATGCCACAGTAGTTCCGTCCTACTGGTCCAGCTCGAGTCCGTCCACAAACAACAATCTCACAGCGAGCAGTGATCTGAACTCCTCGTCTTTGAGCTGGCCAGATGTATCCTCTGAATCCATGCTCTGTACAGACAGCAGTCCTCTGGCAGAGGGAAAAGGCTTCTCTCCACGCTTGCTGAGACCTCAGACCTTGGCAAGAGAAAGATAAGGGCTTCTCCGGGTTAGAAACTACATTCCAGCAAGGTTTAATAACATTCATTCCAATTAAAAAAGGATAACATTCATTCCAATTAAAAAAGGATTGGAGGAGTTCTCATCAGTTATAACAAAAACACCCTTTTGTCCAATTTCAACACACTCAATTATAAAGTGCAGGAGTGCATTAGAAGCTTTTAGCTCCACATAGTAAGGCACATTATTACCAGTATAATCAGAAAAATGCTTCAAAAATAGGCTCTGCTGGATAAGAGTGACTTGCGACCCAGTGTCTAAAAGCCCTTCCATATCAATGCCGCCAACTGACACTTGCACATATTGGCAGTTTCCTACTAGGTCTATAGAGGCCCTTTGGTTCATTAAATGTAATAATTGTGGTCATAATGTTTGTATTGCTTGAGGTATTTGTCTGTGAACATTTTAATTTCCCCATTAGGGGATGAATAAAGTATCTATCTATATATCCATCTATCTATCAGGTCTTCTCCCAGACCAGACCCCACTGCATGGGCTGCAACAGCAGGGTTATCGAGTTTAAATCTACTTGAGATACAGGGTGTACTCTGCAAAATCTAGTAATGTGACCTGGCTGATATCAATTTCTATAAATAGGCCTACAGCCCTCATCCCATCGGCTTCTAGAGTGGGATTGCGAATGTCGCCTCTCATACCGAGGCCTCCACCGCGATGCACAGGTACATGTCCAGGGTTAGCCTTTCCTTTGATCCTTTAGCTCTTCCATGATTTCCCCCTTAAGCTCCTGCTTCCACGGGTCAGCCTGGTGGTGAGACCTTGAGTCATCAAAGTTTCTTACCGCGGCTCACTTTGATTCGGGCCAGCTTGGACCGTGAGTCTCCTCTTTTAAGAGAAGGGCCTCCTTCTGCAGGGCACTGAAAGTCATGCCTGGGTCCAAATGCAAAGCCCTCTTTAATGCTTGAGTAAGGCGCCATCCTCCAGGCCTAGCATGAACTGGTCTCTCAAGTGGGTATCAGTGGGAGCCCCATCTTCATCCTGCTGCTGCAGCCTACGCTATAATTCTCTAAAGTGCAGGGAGTAAGCTCGAATAGACTGACTCGGGTTCTGCACGCAACCAAAAAAATGAGAGCTTAACCCTAGTCTTGTGTTTGCTCTCTGTTACCATCTCTGATGTTAATGAGTTGGTTTCAACTCGTGTCTTAAAACAACTGCAAAATACACCAAAATGTTTTTGTCAGTAAACTCCTTGATTTAATTAAAAAAATAAGACAATCATATAAAAAATAAAAGGTTGTTGTGTTGCCTGACTATTACTGAGGGGTATTAGATCTCTTCAATAAATTATTTTAATTTGTTTTTTCACATTAATATTATTAACTATAGTAACATCTATGGTGTTACGGGTCAATTTCGACCCATATATATTCATATGAAGACAAAGGAAAAAAAGGTATTTTGATCAGCAACAGAACTTTATTAAACACAAAATGAAAAGCACAACAAGTCATAACACAAACTATAGATTTGCAAGGTCAAACAAACAACCAATAAAGCAAATCAAACTAATAGAAATCAATTACTAGTTCCAAAACTAATAAAATACAAAATCAGAGTAAAAGTATCTGTGTGCAAGAACATGCATGTGTATGTGTGTGCGTGTGTGTTTAGATGCATGCATGGCAAAGAGGGACACTGTTTGTGTGTTCTTTGCAGAGATATTTCTTACTCCATATTCTTCTTACTTTTAGAATCATGTGGCCTGAGTGGGGTTCTGGCTGTGGCTGTTCTGGTTGGTGGTGAGGCAGGGCTGGCTGAGGAGGATGCTGGTGCGGATGCTCTTTGTGTTGCTGATGACGTGGACAGAGTGCTAGGTGAGCGCTGCAGCGGTCTGACCAAGGCTCCAGCGTCTGGGTCAGGGGGCACCCATTCCCTTTGCTCAGTGTGTGACTTGACAAGGGAATTTCCCAGCTCTTCAAGAAACATTCTCGGCTCTGCTCTTTTGATTGAGTTCCACCCTTGGTGGATGTGCGTCCACAACACAAATGCATTATATGCAGACATATCAATCAATAGTTATCAAGGATAATTGTGGGCTTTTTATCACTTCCCGATGACACAGTTGCATCTTTGTTAAGAGTAGACATAAGTACCATATTCCGTTTTCTTTTTGGACAGTATGAGACAACAGTGGTGGTGTCTGTAAATGCAAACTTTGAGGAAAGTGCAGCCCTGTCCATCTGCAGGATTTCAACTGGCAGCCCCTGTGTATTCTTCTTTACTGTGCCCACCATGGTAAGATTCCAAACTGAGAAGTTCTTGTACGAGGTCATAGTTGGTAAAAAAAATGGTCACAAGTGATATGTGACCCTGCAGTCCTGTAGTCATATGGAGGAAAACACATTTTCCTTGGTTCTTCTCAGGGATGTCACTCACAGCTTTGCCTGTGAAAATCTGTAGATTCCAGGCATAGCCGTTTCTGGCATCGCAGGCTGCCCAGATTTTTATGTCACACTTCCCTGGCTTACTGGGTAAGCCAGGAAGGGGCATTTTCCTTGGAAAGGAACAAGGCGTACATCCACTGTCACATCTGGCCCTGGGTTGAACATCAGTGCAAGGAGCTGCACCCATCTCTCTCAAGACATCCTGATGGGGGCAAGCTTGTCTTGTTTTGCTCTTGTATCCCTGTTGTCAAATCTAAGGACTCTTGATATCATTTGAAAGGTCTGAAGTGACATTGCTGGCCGGAAAATATTTCTGCCTGTCAATGCGTCCCAGAGACCATCAGTGGCCTCATTGCAGGATCTCTACACCCAAGCAAGAAGAACACCACCAATTTATGCATTCAGGTATTTCTCATCCATGTCTTTCCTCGTGTTGCAATGGACTTTTTTTTCAATGGCATAAATAGGTCACTTTTGATGTCACTGACTCTTGTCACAGCAAACCTTGCAGCAGCTGCCCTGCCATGTACATCATGAGGTAGTGAGCTCCAAAATATCATTAAATTTTTTGGAAATCGAAATCGACCCCAACGTAAAGGTTAGAATTTCAACCAGAGCAATTTATAATTTAGTGAAAACACTTTTTTTTTGTTTTGACAAAGTCAAAAAGTCTTGATGCAAGAAACACATCCTTTACATAGAGTTCATCTAGGGCAGTAAACAATTTCACAACCCTATCACGTTCATCCTCTGACAACATATTAATATGTCTCTTAGGCAGCCCAGACCATGCATCAAATATGATTTTATCTTTTAGGGACTCAGTTAAGTTATTGCTTTCTAAAATACCTAGCATTTGCTCCTTTCATTCGGAATATTTCAAGTTCCCCTCCTAACCTACAATTTTTGACACCCATGGAGCCCCGGGATAAATTGGCATAATCATTTTGAGCATACAGTACAATACCAAGTAGGGTGAAATAAAATAAAACTCTGATTAAAACACTGCTCACAATCCTAGATCCTTCTAGCAGTGCCAGAAAATCTGTGGCCAAGTGGTTTGAAAATGTTTTTTTAAATAAGGGGAAATGCTTTTTTAAATAAGGGATCAATAAAATAATAATTAATTAATTAATTAATTAATTAATTAATAACTAATTAGTTAATAATTAAAACAGATTAAAATAGAGCCAGCAACACCACCTTGTCCAGGGACTAGGACCCAGACTAAAATAAAATGCAGGTTCGCCTCCAGGGGTTAGCACTGTAATTAAAAGCCAGAGAAAACATAATTTACAAAATGTATTGTGTTAAAATTCAGATAAAGAATAAAAATATATTAAAATAGATACATAAAAGAAAGGATGCCAGTTCTCTGCCTCGCTTTATACTACTTGTGATTTGGTCTTGTGTTAACCAGGCTAGTGTCTGACCCAAGGATCTTTTAATATTATCGGTTTGACTTGATTTCAAGCGCCTTTCGTCGCCCTCTCCAGGAGCCGCCTGGTCTCGCCTGCAATGTTTTTGTACGTCAGATTGAAAGATGGCAGTTTTAAAAAGCGACGCATTTCATTTGTTTCTATTGCCGTCTGTCATCATCTTAGCCTACAAGAATTCGACCTAATTATTAGGTTCTATTCTATAAATTGTTTTATCAGGCAATAAAATCGCGTTGAAAAGTAACTTGTACTTAATTACTTTTTAACGTGTGCTTTTTACTTTCACTTAAGCGTATATTTTAAAAAAACATTACTTATAATTGAGTAGATCTTTAGCCATGTACTTGTACATTTACTTAAGTACTAACATTTAGCATTCTTTCCAACACTGGTTATAAAACGAAAAAAATAGCCCATGTGCCCTTTAAAAAGTGTTAGGGGTTGGCGCCCTCTTGGGTGTGTAATCTGAATTGCATGTGCGTTATCAGACTGCGGCAGATTGATAAATACGCGGTTTATCTAATGAAACAGAAGGAAACGTTCGAGAATAAGGCCGACACACTGTGGAAACCCGAGTCGCTAGAGGTCGCCTTTCCGAGCTCGTCCAGGGCGGGGGAAGGGAAAGGGAAGGCGTGGTGAAAGCAACAGCGAAGACAACCTTGCTTTGGTCAACAAGACGAAGCGAAACATCTCCTTTTCGTCTCGTTTTGGGGTATTTCACCGTCACACTTTACCCTGTCAGTCTTCGAATAACCTTTGGGACGTCAAAGAAACATCTGCATGTAAGATTTGGCTCGGCTCGTGTTACGCAAAGAATTGTAGCTTTTGTGACAAAAAGTTAGTAATCTTCACACCCTCTGCATATGCTATGATTGTGTTTAGTGCATGTTGGTCATGAGGTGAAGTAGTTGGAAAGTTTATTAAAATAATATGTGCAAGGATCGCTCGTACATTTACGTTTCCTTCCTCAGGTTTTCCCACTTCATCAGTGGCACTGGGACAAAAAACAAAAGTGTTGTTCCCTTTGTGTCACTTCACATCATATGACTATCACTGGGAAAAGGCTGGCTGTAAACGTTGTATTCTGTGGTAAAATGGGCCATAAAGTTCCCTGTTTAGTGCCTCAATCATCAGAAGCCGAATTAGGCACATGTTAGATGTTAATGTGTGACTTTTGTTGACTCTTTTTTCATTCTCTCTGTTGTCCACAGAGACCAGGGGCGTGGACGAGGAAGCCTAACTTTACTTCTAAAATCTTTTTTCCCGCCATGTCTTCCCCTGGTAAGTGAAAGTTGATTATTGGCATATCTAACTTGACTATATTGTTCTAAACTTTCCATGAAGCATTATGTAACGTCCATAACCATTTTGTAAAAGACTCTATTATCAATCGTGAGTGATTGTGTGAGGTGGACAGGTGTCTTTATGCAACGACCTCAAACAGGGGTGTCCTATTTAGAATAATAAGTGGAGGTGGACTTTTTACAGGTTTTTGAGGGCCAGAATTCTTGCTGATTGGCAGGTGTTCAAATACATATTTGCAGCAGTAACATACACTCATATTAAAGAAAATAAATCTTACATTGTGATTTCCGGATTAAAATATAAATAAAAAATTAAGTCTCTCACAGTGGATATGCACCTGAAATAAAAAATGTCATACCCCTCCATGATTCCTAAGTGGGAGAAAATTGCAGGATTTTCAAATACCTTTTTTCTCACTATATACTGCACAGGCCAAAGGTTTGGGCACGTCTTCTCATTCAATGCGTTTACTTTATTTTCATCACTATTTAAATTGTAGATTCTCACTGAAGGCATCAAAATTATGAATAAAGACCCGTGGAATTATGTACTGAAGTAACTGAAAACATACCTTAAATTCTAGTTTCTTCAAAGTAGCCTCCCTTTGCTCTGATTACTGCTTTGCACTAGCCTGGTTAACACCGGACGAAATCACAAGTGAGATTTAATCTGGGGAAGAGGCTAAAATGAGGTTAATGACCGTCCAGAACCATTTATTGGCAGATACAAGTGTTTGTCATAAGTGTCTGTACGCTGCTGTTACAGAGCATTCCAGGTGACTATGTTTCCCACTTGAAAATAACGAGACCCGACCTCAGAGCCTTTTGGCTGCATAAACTCAAAGGCTAGTGCTATAAATGGAGCTAATACGATATTGTGTGGACTTTTTCTTTCCTTAATTCCCAGTTTGAGTGGCTCCAATGCATTTCTCTCAGTTGGAAGTTTCCTAGTTTCGAGTTGCCTGGAACGCACCATTAGCCACCCAAATCTGTTTTACCTGATGACGTGCCTCTGTTTCCAGGGCTGTGATATTGGAGCCGAACCCATGTGTCATAAGAAATGACAATTTTGCAATTTTATTTTACAGCTTACCCAAGTGTTCCTGGACAAAGTCCCTACCCAGCGCCGGGTCACTCTGTAGCACCTTACCCTGTCCCTGGGCCTGGATATGGAGATCCCAGCCAGGCCCCGCCCCCAGCAGGATTTAACATGGGCTACAGCCAAGATCCGCCTCCAGTCATGTATCAGCCGGGATCTGCGGGACCTGTTGGACCAGAGTACAGAGCAGGGATCTCTCCGGCGGCCCCTGGAGGGCCCCCTGTCCCTGTGGGGGTCCCTCCCGGATTGGAGTACCTCACACAGGTAAGGAATATCATTTGTGTTCCATTGTCACAGCCATGTTCTGGTTCATGTGTGTTGATTGTTAAAATATATTATCTGTGTATCTGGTTATAGCCCAGTTTCAATATGAACCCATTCAGTTATAATGTCCTTCTTCTTGTTTATCGTATGAACATGACAGCTGCTCTTTTGCTTTTGAAATAAGCATGTGGCCCATTTTCATATAGAATGTGTTCTGTTTATGATGGTACGTTGTCCTGTGTTTTCAGATTGACCAAATCCTTATTCACCAAAAAGTGGAGTTATTAGAAGGTAAGGACTATTATGACTCATGTTAGCAAATGTTTAGTGTTGTCTATCCTTGACTGTTACACATTTATCATTGTTGTTCCATATCTCCACACTCAGCTTTTATTGGCTTTGAGACCAATAACCAGTATGAGATAAAGAACAGCTTGGGTCAGAAGATCTACAAGGCCAAAGAGAAGAATGACTGCTGCACCAGGAACTGCTGCGGCTCCCTGCGCAGCTTTGATATGAAAATCAAAGACAACCAAGACCGAGAGGTGATGCGCCTGATTCGACCTTTCCGCTGCGTGTCCTGCTGGTGCCCGTGCTGCCTGCAAGAGGTCGGTACAATGAGCCAAACATTGTTCTCAATAGCCCACTATTGCACAGATGGACCACACCTGTGCAAATATGACACGATAAGCACATACAATGGTTGACTTGTACCAGCGTTTGGCTCATTACTATTAATACTCTCTATAAGTCAATTATTAACTGGATAATTTTTTAGAACTGTAGCTCCGGGTTATTCTGTAGAGCAGTTTTCCTTTGTATTTACACAACCCATGTACTTAGCATACACTGCAGAGCAGAAGTGTACAAACCTGTTCATGTCACTTTACTCCCGGTAGTACATAGTTTTACATAATTCTCATGTCTTTGCTGTCTCTCGTCTCTTCTGTCTTTCTTTGCCTTTTTGTGGTCCACATTTTCAATAACAAAACAAATATTGGGCTTAAATGCTGAATTGTGTGTTCGACTTGCCTCACCTCCGCTCCCCCGGTTCTGCGGCCTCGTGAGATTCATTACCTTAGTCAGGCCTCGTCACAATG
>JAADKR020372900.1:0-14394 GCA_011763505.2 Lythrypnus dalli | reverse complement strand
GAGACGCAGCTGCACTGATCTCTGGGAAGTGTGTTGAGCTGCTGCCAGGACACTTCTGCAGACTCCCAGCAGCTGCTCTTGGCTCCAGAGTCTGTATCTGAGGATCCACTCTCCTCCTTTACTGATCTGAGCTATTAGCAGCTCATCCTTCTCTTCTTTGTGCTGCATATCTGAGGTCAGAGGAGTGCTGCCCAAACTCACCGAGGGCCACATTCTGAATAATGTGCAGAAAAGGGCAAGAAAGAAAGTCTCATTTGACTGCTCACCGACAATTTCTGTAAAAATGCCACTTTGAAAAGATATACTCTGTAACATTTCACCCAAGTGAGCGCTGCTTCTGCTCAGACCTGACTCAAAACCTTTGTGGGAGCAGGACATCACCATGTACAAGTGGATTCTTTGCTATTATTACATGTCATTAGATCCTCTTCCATATGCTTTGTTTGTTAGATACTTCCTAATGCCATAACCAGTGTTCATTTCATTTTAGTCAAAGTAATAATTCCATGAGTATAATAGATATGTTTGTTGTCTCGTAAAATTAAATTGAAATGAAAAGAACATCTGAACTTAAGTGACACCGTTTGAAAGATCCTCATATCTTTTAAATTCACTGTCAAAGTAACAGATCTGTATTTTGCATATGGGAGAAGAAACATGAGGCATTGAGTGATTTAATGTGTTTGAATATAAATAATGCATGTAAAGATAACTAAATGAATTTCAATTTAGTCTACATTTTCATCAAATAAAACTACACTAAAATATCAAGAATTGTTTGACAAATTAGATACAGATTGAGACTGGATTTAGCAGCAATCTAGACTGCTCCAGCACCTTCATTTTAGAAACCAAATGATGATAATGCTTCATGGGCTGCATTTGTTCCCAGGCTACAGTTTGAGCATCTCCATTGTACGTGGTTTTCTGCCCCGTCATGTTTTCTGGGTCATGCATCCCTTTGTAGAACATTTCATTTTGCAGCATTTTGATGCTCCACCCTGGGATAAAAACAGATCAGTGTGAGGCTGAGTGCTCCCAGAACAAACTTCACTTCGGATTAAGGCCCGACCACTGAGCCATGTTCACACTGGAGCAGACAGCACACTGTGGCACTGGGCTGCTCCACTGCCCTGAATGTTGCATATCGTGCAGGCAGAGCAAAGAAACAAGCCACACTCTGCATGAACAATGGCAAAAAAATGAAGGAGCCTTGAGACATGAATACAAAAGAAGTGGGATTTTTGTCTTGAAGATGGGTGATGGGGAGAGCCACCTGCTTTTAGTCATGAAAGCAGAGTTCAATGCAAACCCCTACTAATGAAAAAAACAAAACAAAACAATGTGAAATAGCTGATAGAAGTAGTGGCTAAAATTATGGTCACTGTCCCAACATGTACGGACCTGACTGTATGTTGGTTCATTCACAATTACAAAACATTTTCATGATGCAACTCTAATGTTTACATATTTTGGTCATCTTTCCTAAGACAATAATCCAAACACAAAGCAGAATAAGCCCTATACTTTGGGTTGCCAGATCCAGTGGCTGAAACCAGCTTGTAACAACATTACATAAAGGGACTATTCACAGGTTCACAGTGAAATAGGGATGTCACAATTTCAATTTTTTAATCACAATTACTGTATGTGGAAATATTGTGATTTCACGATTATTCACAATTTGGTGGGGGCTGGCATTCCAAGTCAAATCCTACACTTGTGATTTTGTCCTTGTGCAGCTTGAGGCATCCTGAGTTCGATTGTAATGGATATTTTTTTTAACTTTTACAACTATATCACAAACGCTTTAATGTAAGTTGATCTTGCATCTATTTAATGGAATATACAAGCTATCTGAATATGTTGTCCTGCTATAGGCAATATTTGAATCATATTTCTTTTCAGTGCATGGATATGTGATTGTGCCATTGTTTGCATTACATTATTGGGCTATAGCATTGAGACAGCTTCATGCATTACTTCTCCACACAACCATGAGTGGTTTGTTTGCACATTGTCATTGCTGGTGGATTGCAAACACATGGATATGAGCAAACACATCTGGAAAACAGCAATGCAATAGTTTATTTATCTCCGTCTCGATCACAGTCGACCATTAGCTCCCTGTCGCCCCCATTCATTCACCCCTGGCTGTACTCTGTTCCTTCACAAAGAAAAGCCCCTCTCCCTCCCCCTCTCGTTCGCCCTCTCATGGCGCATGTCGGGCACGGCTGTGGGAAGCATACAATGTGGCTATTTTTAGAAACTGTTGCTGATTATGAAAAAAAGCCTCACTATCTCGATACAGGCTTAAAAGCAAACAAAGCAATGCAAGCAGTGTCTTTGTTGTTTTCATTCCTAGAAACCCACCATCCATTACTTTGCACTGTATCCACTGTTTATTCTGCAATGTATAATGTATAATGTGCTTCTCCATAAGTGTTGCACACACAGTCATGAATTGAGTCATGATCCTGGAGGGGAAAGGAAAAAAAAAGGTGAGAGAATAGGAAAACACTGAGGAGAGGAGAGAGAAAGAGAGATTCAGTGAGGAGTGAGGAGGGGAGCGAGGGATGCGGGGAGAACAGGTCCGTGCAGAGCATCTCAAGTCGGGCTTTTGTTTAAAACATGGCTGAGTGTTGTTTACCTCGGAAAAGCAGTGTCTCTGTGCTCACATCTGAAGGAGCGCAGGGTCAAAGGGAGGCACAGGTCTCACATGTGCAAATGTGGAGAATCTAGTTTGTGTTACAGAAATGGCACATTGTATTTGACTTGGTAAATATTAGTTGCCTGGATGAGATTGCTCTAAAATATGGTGATTTGTGATGAATGTGATGGTTAAGGTTGTAGATTAAGGAGCTGCAGTTAGACTTTTCTTCTTCTACACAAAGGTTTGTTGTCCAATTGATGGCTTTGATTGACAGGTGGAATAACCAATGAGAGAAATACATTGTCTGTTCATACCAAAACAAACATGGTGGCTTTTCTGAGTAGAAGAAATTGGAATTAGAAATTAATATAACCAAAGAGAACACTGAGAAACGGTGCCATCTCCTGCCAAATAAATTATGCATTATCTCTGATGGGATTTGAATAGCTCCTTGTCATTGTTTACTATATTTTGTTATAGAATCGCAACAACACTGCCTAGTTTGTTGATGTAAAATGCATAATAGGCCTGGGATGGAATAGAATGCTAATTTTCTAGTTTTATATTAAAATAGTACATGGCAGAAAACAAGCAACAGTTAAAGAATCACTTTCAGCACGTTAAACACTTCACTCTGGTTGTAAATGAGTATCTGGAGGAGACTTCTGTGTTTATAAGTGTTTTAGCCTTGAAGGTAAAGGAGCTGATTCCGTGTTAACAAATGATGAAATGGCTCCACAGTTTGAACACATTTATGACACACACTGCTTGTTGTCTATTTAAGTTTTCTTCTGTTTTTTTTAACGTTTTATTGAATATACGTTGAAGAGGATTTGGAAATCATTGTATTCTGTTTTTATTTACATTTCACACAATGTCCAAACTCCATTGGATTTGGGGTTTTATTATCTCAGTCTTTTTCCTCCACCACTTTCCATTGGGATTCAGTGTAAACTTCCCGCCATCTTCACTTTAGTGCTGTTCTTTTGCATCTATTTTTCATCCTCCATTCTGCTGACAGTTGTATTGTAAGTGACTTGAGAAACAGCGGCAGCATAATGCAATTCAGCTCCATCAATATCACACAAAAATAGCTGGGGCGGCTCCGACAGAGTGACAAAAGCCCAATATTCCACTGCAAAAAAAAAATCACTATAAACCTATTCAATACACAGCAGTTTTTTGGGGAGAATGAAAATGTCGGTGCCACCCACGAGGACCAGAGGCGATTTTGCACTGTTCACAAATCAATATCTTGGAGCTTGTTGCAAATCCACTATGCTATTATGATGCCAGCTTTAAAAAGGTTCAAAATAAACACTCCTCAGAGGAGAAAGGAGGAAATTACTAGTGAGATTTAGCTCAATCTAAAGCATTCATAAAAGCTGTTGGAATGTCTTGCCAATGAAGGACGCATTGACAACAAGAGCATTGACTGAGATGACTCTGTCCACTCTGCTGCAGAAAAGACTGTCCAATAGGCCCTGTCCAGATCATTGTTGAGCCCAAAAACATTCACACAGTCCAGCCTGATCCAAAGAGCGTACAATGGCCTCTACAGTCAGGATAGAAGCCTGGTCTGGCTCAGAGAGATAGTTTTGTTTCTCTGCATATCCACAAATAGGGGACAAACATATTTTTTCCTTAACTTCGTTTTAATAGAGTTATAGCCTCTTATTTCTCCGGGACATGCTTAAAATGCCAGCTAAAAACTGTATTTTTCCTGACCACTTGCCTTTATTTCCCACTCAAACTGACCTCTCCACAGTCTCCCTTCCCTGGCACATTAAAATGCTCACCACCCTGCGCATGTTTGATTAAAATCTTATTATTGACGCCCTCCTGCCCTGATTTGTGAAGTCTGGACGCTAAACAGAGTGCAAATGTGCCAGTGTGTTGCCGCTCATTCATTTAGCGCAGTGTAATTGGTGACACAGTGGCCACAGCAGCGTCCATTCACAAACCGACACAGCGCTAATGGTGTCCTGTCCTTGTTTTCTGTCAAAAACACTTGTAATTGCTTCCAAAACAGTTTCCTAAAATAGTTTTTGTGCCTGGCTGCAGTCCTGCCTTCACCGAGTCTGCCAGACAAACTCAAATTAGTGTTGACAGATGTACTCGAGGAGGTCCAGGCCCGGCCAACAGCATCGAGGAGCCTGGTCAGGAATGAAAAGGTTGTACATGATTTATGTGAGAGGTTTTCCCTCAACATTTACTCCAGACACGGACTAGGAATGAAGGTTTCATTCTAACATATTTCTCAATCCTTTAAGCACTTTCAAATCACTTACATTATTTGCTGTGGTCTCCAAAATGTTTTTTTTGTCCACATTTTTAGGCAATCATAATCCAGTTGTGATTGACAGTTTGAGGACAGTATTTGCTTATTATCTATAAAAGCTGAAATTGGAATAGAATCTATTTATCTATCCATCTCTCTATCTCTTATCTCTGTATCTATCTCTATCTATTTATCTATCTCTATTTATCTATCTCTATCTATTTATCTCTATCTCAATATATCTCTGTATTTATTTATCGATCTCTATCTATATATAAATGGCTTTTGAAAGATTTGTATGCATTGATTTGTATTGTTTGTTGCTTAAGTGTTAATATTGTAGTTTCCACAGTAATAATTTTTACATAGATTATCTTTTATTCATGTTCATGCTCGGATATCATCAATAGGACAGGGGAATATGGTCAATTACAGTTTCAATTGAGTTAAATGAAAGTATAAAGGTTAAGGTACAAACAAGGACAGCCCGAGACTTTATTATTTCTTTGACCTATACAAGTTCAGAGGCAGCAGCCGAAAATAGCTCACACTTTGCAAGACTTTTTTCCCCCTTCTTTTTTAATGTTATGACCTATGGCAGCTTTAGAGTATGTATTAATCATTGTAAAAGCTACATCATTAAATATGGCAATGGTTGTGGCTCCATCTACCATTTCTAGTATATTGTAGTAAAAAATAGTGATACTAATACTACTGTAAGGATGCCATAAATCTGAGTTTCTGTGGGCTTCAGAATATTGCATCAACATTATAATACCTTGCAGAGACTGTCATAATGTCCTGACTTTGCTCTTGAATCTTTGATGTGTTGAAGGTTTTGAAGGAGCTCAGTTTGTGACGGAGCTGCCTCAATGATTACATCAGGTCTGAGAGACGGAAATCTATAGCCTCAGTCTGACACTCTGACAGCTATAAAGAATGTGCTGTAGAAAATAACTTAATGTAAGAATAATTTAAGAAAGGATAAGACAGAATATTTAAATTCAGTGTCATTTAAAGTTAATGACACTGCATTTAAACAACAGGGAAGTTTTACAATCATGGTTTCCCATGTTAGTGGATCACTCCTGCATTAGTCTGTTGATGTGTGAGTTACTTCAGGCTATTGCAGTCACTGAAGTGTGACGAGCAATGGAGCCTGAATATGACCTAATACTGTGACACTGATGGACATGTTATAATGTTGAAATGTGCAGCAATGGGTAAAAGGATACTATGAATTTAAAATTCAATTTAAAAGTTCGAACAGGTTTAGTCATTTTTGGCAAAACTGAACTGGTCCATGGCTTTATAATTTTGTCAATGTGGTAGTAGTTAGTATTAGTCAGTAGTACTTAGTTGTTGTAGTAGTAGTAGTGTAGCACTAGGGGACGTGACTAGTATTTTGACTTTTCTAAACGCAGCATTGCAATACTTTATGAAATTAAACGCACCAGCCTGTATATGACATTGCCTGCTGCCATCTAGTGGAATTGCCTACAAATTGCGATTTGAAGTGTTCATACAAAGTCCATGCAGTAGTTGACTGAATACGATGTAATAGATGTAAAAAATCTGGAAAGCAGCACATTTCATCTTGTGTCTTAAAGTACTGTACAAACAAGCCTTGAATGTTTAAATATATTGCCAGTTTTGGATGCTGCTGCAAAAATATTTTAACTTTTGTGCAGACAGAGAAGTCCAAGTTTGTGCCAGGATTTACATTTTGACAAATCTATTTTTCTATATATTTTAAAAGTAAAGTTTGTTAGATGTGCTCTTCAAAGTGATTAAAAAGGCCTACAACTTCATGTGAATTTGCGACACCATCTGAATTGACCATTTCTATAATAGTGCCGTTTCCATGGTTTCTGGTTCAGCAGCTACAAACCAGGAAGGTGGGACAACTCCAAAACTTAGCTCAGCATCAAAGCAGTGACCCTGATTTAAATGTTGTTGCTGTATATTCCTCTCTTTTACTGCTGTTCACATTGTTAGCTGTGCTCTAATGCAAAGTTAAGCAACTGTAGTCTGCAGCTGTGTGTGCATTTAATGATCAATATTGTAGTTGACTAAAATCTTTCTGTGTGTCTCTGTCTTCTTTAGCGGTGCACTGTAGCCTGAGTCAGAATGGCCTGGACCACGCGCTGCACCCGGAGAACATGACATCGCAGCTCGACGAGGAGGAGGAGTCTGTGGACGCCGGGCCCCTCCCACTGGACGACGTCAGCCCCAGTTACCATGACGTCAGCCCCACTTACCACGACATCAGCCCGCCCTTGTACCACCGCCGCTCGCCCCCGCACCGCTCCGTGTCCGAGTCCGAGCTCACCAAGGTACAGGTCAAGCTTTAAGGCCATTAAGTTTTGTCTCTGCATTTGACCCATCTTTCAAACAGTCCCACTGAATCTCCTGTATTGGGCTATTCCTGAAACTAATACATTCTGTTTACCATTCATAGAAGCGACTGTAAACCATATTAGTGTTTGTAATAGTAGTAGTTATGGAAATCTTCAGAGTATAAATAAGAAACAAAAGAGATGCTATACAAGTCCCAAGTGCTAAGTGTACTTTTGTATGGTTCTGAAATATGGAGCATCAAGAAATACTGCAAGGTGAATCAAGAAGCTTCGAAATTGGATGCCCCAAAAGGCTAAGCTCCAATAAAGGCTCATGTAACTCTAGAACTAAGATAGAAATGCATGTGTCCCAAAATCCTGAGTGTCTTTGCGAAGAGTAGACCAATGTATCTGAGAAGGATTGGTCAGATGGAGGATTTATTTTGGGTTGCCTGCCTGGAGGCCCACACCTGAGGCCCACCGTCTGAGCAGGCCCAGGTCAGTGAGGCGGGACTGTGCAAACTCATGTAGGAAGTGTTAACTCTGAAACCACTTTAACACCTTTAGACCGAGTCCTGCAGTGCCCAGCCGTAACCGTGTCTCCTCTCGCATTCTGGACTTCTGTTTACAAGCTCATTCCTGCTTGACCACCTCAATGGGCTCAGGTAAATGAGGTTGGATTCTCCAGAAAACAACCCGCTAGATTTAACTTAATAGCTTTTGCTTTCGTTTTTCTCTGTCCAGCACACAGACAGGCTGCAGTGCGGGCTGTGGCCACTAGAGGGCAGTGTGTAACAGGGAATCATGTGGTTGTACTGGAGGAGCTGCTTTTCTGATATTTGATCCTAGAAAGAAATTCAACACACAAAGGTTTAATTTTAAGAGGTCAAGTTTTGAGTCAAGGGTAGATAGAAACTACAATACACTCAGGGACCTTGAAGTAATAGTAATGGATGGAATTTGTAGTATTACAGCTTTTCTCAATTGCTGTGGCTCATTTCTTGTAACAGAAATTACATCCTCTCGGTGGATGTATGATTTAGCACAAGACCATGGCAAAAAAGGAGAAGGTCACG
The DNA here is from genome assembly GCA_011763505.2 of Lythrypnus dalli. NCBI lineage: Eukaryota > Metazoa > Chordata > Actinopteri > Gobiiformes > Gobiidae > Lythrypnus > Lythrypnus dalli. The sequence continues at coordinate 6,045 of JAADKR020372900.1, read as the reverse complement.
TCTCTCCCAAAACGATTCACTCCAATACTCAATCCTTTATTCACACAAGTGGTCAGTGCCTCAAAATTCAAAGTCCTTTTTGCTTTTAGTTAGTGCTGCTCAAATGAATGTATCTTTTTTGTTGAACAGAATACATTAGTGTATCAAATTGAAATACATATATAAAAATAATTCACATTTCAATAGTATTCTACAAGGTCTGGCACATCACATCCTGCAAACACTTTCCATGTAAATTGCTATAGTTTTGTATTTTCAGTGGTTTTTAATGATATTTGTGATCTGAAGAGCTGAAAGGTACATATACAGTCATGTACATTTAAATATAGAACTTTACTTTTAAATCTATAATACGCGTGTGTACTTTGAAAGAAGGATGTTGTGCTTGGAGATGCCAGAGAAAGAAGAAAGCATAGATTTGTGTAAAGTGAAAGAGTTGAAGTGAGTTGCTTTGAGAAAGAGGATTCTGTGGAAAGTGGAAGGTGGAGGCACTTGAGTCTCTGGTGGCTGCTGAAAAGGGACAATAGGAAAAGAAAGTCCTTTAACCTTGAAACTCAAAGCTAACAAAGTAAAGACTAAACATACAGAATAGGTCTATGCCCTGACCATCTTCTAGTATCTGTATTCATACTTGAGTTAAAGAAATAGTTACGTATTCCACTGTGTAAATCTCGAAATGGCCAAAGCTCCATACTAACATAAAACAATAAATGTTGTTTGTGTACTGTGTTCTTTTTTCATAATGTATTTATTTTTATATAGATTAGACTGTGGTTTTTTGTAGAAGGAGGGAAGGTTGTTCATTTTTTTCTTTACTAAATAACAACTCAAATCGAACTCATTAAAATACCAAAGAAGAATGACAAGAAGAAACAAATGAACAATAAATAGAATGTTTGAACCTTCACCGTTTCCTTGTTTATTGTTTGCTCTGGTTAAATCTGTTGTGATGTTATTGTGAAGAGGGTGACAAGTTACTGCTGGAGAATTGTCGACCTCATTCTTTAATGAACAATAATTATTAATATTATGAGTGACATTCTGATGAAGCGTCTCAGGCATGTGACGCTCTGTGGTTCGCTACTCAGGTCTTTTCCTGATTTATTTAAAGCATTTCATTAAGAACCTTTTTCTGTGGGGATCATGGGTTGTTTTGTCTCTGAGAAGTTTTTTTTTTATTGAAAGTGAATCCAGATGTTGTTGGTCTTGTCTCTGAGGTCATATTTCCACACCACGCCTCAGTCCACCTCTTTCTTTTTATTAGAGTGACGCCCCCTAGTGTCTGGTTGCAGGCACTTACACAGGAATAATGTAAAGACTAGGTTTCCAGTGGCAACATTGGTTCTTTCAAAGTTACAGTATCTCTCAAAAATAATTAAACCTTACATTATTGTAGCAAGTGTCAATACTTCAGTGTTGTCCCCTAAAAAGAACAAATGGAATGTTTGTAAATGTTGGGGGGGTAACTTACTTTTGGGATATACTGTACAAACTTGAATGTACAAGTATATCAATATGCCTCAATATATTTAATACCAATAAAGCACAGGAACAGAAAAGTGTTTTTATGTCCAAGCTATTATGTCCACTTCTTTCTATGTCCTTATCCTTAAATGCCGTTATAGTCACAAAACAACATATTTTATTGCATCACCATAGCTTAAATAACTGTAGCTTGAATGGCCTTTTAACAAATCTGTAGTCATTGGTCTTTGTATCATTTATTTCAAAAGATAAATAAATAAATGATAAATGCATCTGAATCACTCAATACACTTTACTGTCCAGCCATAACACGAGATATATTTAGTTTGTAAAAGGTATTGAAGGCTCTGAATGGGGAGTTCGATCAGGCTGCTCTTATCCCATCCACTCAATAGGCTGGAACTCTGCCGTCATTGTACTGATAAGTGAAGCCATACAATGTATTTTATCAGGCCGGCCAAACAAGTCCACTTAAAAAATCAATGTGAATTTAAGTGGTGCCATATCTAAAATAATATAGCATTAGGCTTCATTTAAAGTACTCCAATCTGAAAAGTGAACTTCTGTACAGCGTCTCATTGCATTGATTCTAACCGTAATTTTACTTAAATAAATTATGTGATCATCTTTGGCTGCTGTTGCCGGTGGTACAAAAGTTTGACATAATCACATTTTCAAACTTATACTTCTGGTGAGATTGTCTTCATGAGGTAAAAGCCAAGGCCTTGAACCCATTTTTTCTGGTCGTGGAATGGAATTTGTTGCCTCCTTCAATTTATTGTATGAACAGACACTGCATTTCCCAATAAAGGTTTTTTTCTTTCTTTCTTTTTTGTTGTTGCATCTCTCAAGGTTATGAATTGTGCTCATCAATGTGAAGAATTGGGAGTTAGAATTCGTATGAAAAAAAATGTCACCCTCACCCTCAGTGGGCGGGCTCTCCTTCTCCTCCCTCTAAGCTCAACTTGAGGGTTCTGTGCAGTATTGTTGCTGTTCCCAGTACTGCATTGAGATGTTTTCTTCCTTGGATCTGCTGTAGCCACTCCTCCATATATTTAGTTTTTTTTTCCAACTTTTCTTACTTTCATGTTCTTATTATGCTTGTCTGATTGCAGTGGTCAAATGTGAGGGACCCAATATGAGTTCTTTTCAACTTCAGGCTCTCAGTTATTGAGGGAAATCTGTGAACATTTAAAAAGCATTTGCAAGGGCACATGTTATGTCCATGTATGAACACTTGCTTCCTTCGATTTGACCTGACCTTGATCCTGTTGCAGTATGTTGTGCATGTTTGGTTGTTTGTTGGCAGAGCATTCATTCCACTGATCCAAAGTCCCGGTTATTGATTCCGTCTCCTACCCAGGAATGGTAGTTTTCTGTGGGTGTGTATTAGTCAATGGTTTCTTGATGTAAAACACTTTTCATTGCCTAGTAAATGCACAAAAGCACTATATAAATGTGATTTAGCATTTTGTATGGAAGGGTAATATACAGGCTGCTTCTTGTCTTGCTGCATTTTTCACCATTCAATTACAACCTAAAGTAACTGAACAAAATGGACTCTAACCTACTTAAAGTTAAATATGATGAATGCAGGCTATTATACATTTAAACAACCTCAAATATGTCGTCACATGGTATTTACTGTATTTTTGCACTTTAGCAATATATTTCCATATGCACTGGAGACCTGCAGGATTTTAGTCGATCCTCTTACTTAATACTTAAAGGCCCAATACCTCCCTTTGATCACTTTTTTGCTTTCACTGTTTAAATATTGAATTGTTGCCATCTTGAGTTACAGAGCCTTTCACAACATAAGATATGGGTTTTAATTGTGTCCAGGTTTTGTGTTTGTGATTCTAGCATGGCTTTATTCCTTGTCATATTAATCCCTGTCTTCTGTTGCCGCTGTAACACAGGAGATACAAGACGTCTTAGTTCACAATGTGTTTATTCGCCAAGGACACAAACACAGACGATTGTGTCTTCAGAAGGCTTCATTAACATTGCTGTAGCTTCTGTTTACTCTCTTTGTCATGCCAGTCACACAGTGGTATGAACACGTTTGCATGGTTTTCTTTATAAATCAATTGTTGTTTGGATCAGAATTTTCAGTTCAATATATCATTTTGTAGATGAACACATGCATATATTTGGACACCCCAACAAAAAAATTGCATCAATATTTAGACAATTCTTCAGAAATAATATTGTTCCCAAGAATTTGCTGATATTGACTGCATGCAATCCTCTACTTTAACAAGATTCCCAGCAGCTGCACTGGCCACAGCCCTACAACATACAGTGCAGCAAGTGTTTTTCTTGGAAAGCTGCGTTCTTTTTCCAAATTCATGCACCTGGTGAATTATGCTTAAATATTTATTGTACAATTAATGTAAATCTTATAAATGTCATTCCACTTCTCCAATGTCACTATGTTCATCTGCTGTATGATATATTTATTTGAAATTTCTGATCCAAACAACCAATGATTTATAAAGAAAAATCATGAATACTATCAACTTTTTTATCAACAAAATTATCAGCTTTTTCATACCACTGTATCTCTAATTGGTCTAGGTAGAATGTTCAATATTTCTCAAGACTTGAACTGAATTAAGAGCTAAACCTGGGCTAAACCCTTTGCCCTGTGCCATCTGGCTGGATGGAGAAGGCAGTAGTTCACCTGTTGAAGAGTCGCCCGGAGGAGAAACTGCTGTGGGCAAAACCAGTGCAGAATGTAAAACACAGATGGCAATTGACTCACAAATGTACGGCCGGAAACACGAGTCTGTAGTGCCAAAACAGAGAGTGTGCATGATATTATATTATTCAAGTGCTTCATCTGTTACAGTAGCCTGTTCACACATTGTCCATGCACTTGTGTCCGAGACAAATCTATAATGCTGTTAGATGGGACAAGCAGGAAGGGAAGACAACTCAACACTCATAGCAAAATAATGCAATTCTTTTCAGTCCTTAAAATCTGTTCTAACCATTTTCTTACTGGTTCACCACTGCACCACTCAATCCATTTTTATATACAGTATATTCTTTACTGACACTCCAAAGGTGGACTTTCAAGATGTTCTATATTTGGATTATTTGTATTGTACCATAATACTCATATAAATACTCAATATAAAACCTTTTTGGTACCAACTGTTAGTGTCAAAACTGTGGGAACTCTCGCACTCTCCCTCTTCCCCATCAGTGACACCTGCTCGAGGAGTGTTGATATTAGACAGTTAATTGTGCAGCCCTGAGATGTATGTATTACTCCACACTAACTTTAATTAACCTCTAATGCACAGTGCACCTGATATAGAGATGTGTGTTGCTCACTTCACCTGTGAGTTCCACTATTGTAAATGTACCTATTCCCCTATTCCTCTTTAGGACTGAGTAGCTGGAGCCTGCTAATGGGATTGTATATTATAGTGTTATCTATAGCATTACCCAACACAGAAATATATACATATATATTTATAAAATGCATGGATGTACAGTATGTCCAAATTATTGTTGACTCATTCCCAGGCGTTCTGCTGTCCACAAACTGCCCACTCACTGCTGTTTATAGAAGCTCATTCTTATTTTGTGCTGGATATGTCCCTAGACACTGTTGCCTGTTCAAGCCATTCAGTTTGAAATGACAAATGCTTTCAAATGTGATGGCTCTTTTTACAGCCTCATACTAAAAAAGCAACAGCGAAAAGGCTCTATACTGTGTAGCATTTCACATATACCAGTGATGGTAAAAGTGCATGATTTTATTTTTTATTTTTGTTTTTAACCAGGGAAGTCCCACTGAGATTAACAATCTTTCTTGGGTTCTTTTGAGTTCTGGCCTTAGAGGGGAACCTATTGTGCATGTTTTAGTGCTAGGGGAAACCAGAGCATCCAGAGGAAACCTACACACACACAGGGAGAAAATGCAAACTCCACACAGAAAGGCCTCTTCCAGGTGGGAATGGAACCCAGGACCTTCTAGCTGTGAAGCATAAGCACCAACCACTCTGCCACTGAGTAAAAGTACAAGTAATACTGGTCTTATATTACTCCAATAAATGTAGTCAAATTTGTACTTCAGTTGAAATAAGAGTAATATAAAAACAAGATTTACACCCAAATTCAGCACTTCAAGACTCTGAATAAACCGCCTTTATCTTGATTTGATTCCATAAAAGTAATGGAGTGAAAAAAAGAAAGCATTAGATTTTTGGTGTAAATAAACACCTCAAAAGCATGCATTTCCACCTCTCCTCAGCGCTGACTTTGCCTGCAGCAGGACAACACCAGCTCGTCTCCATTGAGCGTCTCCCTCTTCCCTTAACTTCATGAAGCCAGACATGCATTAGGTCATCAAACTGCAAAAATAGCATTGTTGATGTCTGAGCAGAGGAGTTGGTGCATGTTTTTGATGTTTGCAATTCAGTAAAGCCTGTTCCTCCAGTATCATTTAGATAGACATATTAAGACCAACTGGCTTTACTTCTAGACTTATAGCATTGTAAAGAAGATATCTCCCTGTGTAACCTCCCATATCTATATATA
>JAADKR020372467.1:0-14412 GCA_011763505.2 Lythrypnus dalli | reverse complement strand
ACACTGTGTGGATCTATTTTCCCCAAATGTCAGCTGCATATTAAGCTCTTTATCAAACTGGTCTGCGTTACCGTCGTCCTTGCAACTTTCGGGAAACGGGGCGAAGGTCGGCTTGAGAGTTTTTCCATTTTCTGCTTTGCCGTCCTCTCCAATGTCCCCAAAACAACTTCAGGATGATTACGCTCCCAGGCAACAATAGCTAATAGTGCTGTTTGTCCATCTCATGCTCCACAGAGTAGTAGACCAAATTATGAGCCAGGGCCTATTCATTCCGATCAGTATTTGGGTCGGGTTATAGTAATTTATTTAAGGGGAACTCTTTTGGGTCAGCCCAGGCACATTAGCTCTGATAATGGCTGTCTAAGTGAAGGTTATTAATATCCAGGCCAGCCCGCTCCACTATTACCTGCCCCCTTCATATGTCACTGTCACTAACTGGGGAGGATTTGGAGGGAGAGGTCCCACCCTGCAATGGTTCAAGTATGTCGTACTTTGTCTTGTCAAGAGGTGGACAGCCAGTACTTTTACTACTGACATAAAGAATCTCTGTTGGGCTGATGTCATACGCAGGATTTGGCAATGCCAGGAGTATTTGTGATATACAGGAAGAGTATATGACTGCACAGGAAATATTAATGTGATTTTGGATATAGATGTTCTGCAGCATTGATAGTTACACAGTTTTATCAAAAGTAATAGAGGTCATTGTGTTTGAAGTACTGATGAGTCGTGGCATTGAATCAAAACAGACTGTTTTTGTATAGCACAACCTCGCAACAGGATTCAGATGAAACAGGACTATACCAATATTGATATATTTTTAAAACAAATGTGCCCTTGGCGTTTTCCTTCTTCAGACTCTCCTACACTGCAATATAGAACTCCAAAACCCATGGGGGGAAAGAGCAACCATACTATTAGATTTCAAAAGTAGACAGCTGCCCTGGGTTGTTTAAAATTGAATATGTTTGCCCCTCCTCAAGGAGACTTCCTCTGCTCTGTTTTAAAAAAAACTTTGTTTGTATACTCTCCTGTGAGATGGAGTTACAGCTGTCATTAGCTCCCAATTTTCCCCAAAATCAGGTTAGAATGTTTTTATTAGAGGAGAGGTGTCCAAAGTGCAGCCCGGGGGCCAAATGCAGCCCTCCAACCACTGTTTGATGGCCAGAGAGTGCACTTTTTACTCCAAGTTTCATTATTATGCACAATAATAATCTCAAAAACTGAGCTGGAAATATAGTTCTAAGATTGAATAAAGATGTGGGGCATGGGTTAAACCTACCTGTCATATGCACCTATTTGAAACTATCCTTGGATTGAACGCTGATGTATGGCTCTCTAAACCATATACGCTTCAATATGTGGCCCTCAGTGGAATAAAAAGAGCATCCCTCTATTAGACTTTTAGTATAAGTAATGCATTAGTTTCATGATGTGCTTTTTCATATGCTCAAGGGCACTGTACAGTTTCCTGTATATTATTCATCCACTCCTTAGTAGATGTAATGATGTCACGGCTGCTACTTTTTTCAATGGCCAGGTCAACCATGCATTTCACATCATGTTCTCCCATTTTTAAAGGAATATGCACACTATGCCCTGATCCGAATGTTTGATTGTGTCCCACATAATCATTTCTGTCCAATCAGCCGCTGGTTTGCTGGCACTTAAGGCTTTTGAAGAGAGAAAGTCCATGTTGGGAAAAGTCTTTCTATTTTTTTTACGCACGCTGTTGCAGGTGATATCCCATTATGTGATAAGGAAAACTCTTTCAGTATCACAGACTGCTTCAGCCTATTCAGATATTTTCTAATGCCTCCATGGGCTTCCTTTGTGAAATTACCTGTTGTTCTCACCTCTGTCTGTGTCTTTGGGTACATCAGCATGACCATGTCTTGTTGTTCAACTCAAATGAACTGTAATTATCCATTCTATTCTGCCCGTCCGTTCTGTGTCTGTGGTGCTCCCTGAGGTGTATTTTTTTCTCTCACCGGGTGTTTTGTTGTTGTTTTCCTTGCCGCCAAGGACTGAGAAGCCCTGGCTTGTACATTGAACAATATATGCACTTGAAACATTTACATTTCCCTGGATTTCACTTGCATTGGTTTTCTTCATTTGTTTTTCTTTTCACTGTTTAAGCCCTTTGAGGCATTGCTTTTCTGATATTAGGCTATAGGAAAAAATATCTTTATTGATTTACACCCACAATGGCATGTGAACAATGATAGTGGTTGAACCTTAAGCAGAATATTTGAATAATTGTCTTTAACTTTAGTGGTTTAATAACTGCTTCCACTATTGTCTATTGTATTTATTGTCTATGGGCAAGACAAGTGTGAGAGAGTGGTTGGTTCGAGACACTGGCAAGGAGTACCATTTAACGACCATTTGCTTGACTAGCAATGCTATTCAACTGGAAGTTATTTAACAGTACAATGCTCACTTTCCCAGATTATTTTGAATTAATGATGATTTTTTACACACAGCGCTTTCCGACTCTGTTCATGTCTACTACAATACCATTAAAATTTCACATGTTGCATAATCAGGCGCAACGGGTTTGTCATTTTCAAACTCTGCCTGGTCAGCACAATCACAAGAGCACTCATGGACCCACATCAAACCGCTCTCACTGCTCCCAGCGCCGCAGCAGCAATCCATAATGGCATTTGCACTGTATCACCCCATTAGGGACTATCACTGAAGTGCCCACATTTTTATACGTGTGTGGAGAGAGCTCAGATTATGTGGGCGGTATGGTACATATTATGGCCCGACCGATATATTGGCCGGCCCATAATGTCAACCGATATATAGGCACCCAAGGGAATGTCAGTTATTGGCCAAAATGTTACCTATATAGACAATATTAAATTATCCCATCAGAAGATATTGTGAATATCTTAGAATCGGAAGGATGTTTTTATATTGCATTGGAAAGAGGAGCGTTAAAGCTTTAAAATGAGCCTCCTCGGTCTCTAAGAAGATCAAGAAATTCAGAACTGCTCTGCATCTGGTTCTGTGTTTATATGGAGAATGTGGCAAGTGTATGGGGTGTCATTAGTGTCAAAAATGTGAGACTAAATGCAGGTGACACATAAAAGGCTAGGTTTATAACATATTATGATTAGTGGTAATAATGGCAATAAAAAGGCAATGGTTTTTGCCTGCTTTGAACCATAACCAACTGGTTTAAAGCCAAAGCTACAGAAATGGCGTTGTAATGGGGCATTAAAATTAAATGATATTAAATAAATGTGTATTTCTAAGAATGAAAGTGTTACTATTGTAGCTAATAAATGTTTAACTACCTTTCCAACCCCTTTCATTTCTGTATTGGACCCCAAAAATCCACATTGATCAGGCCCTATTACATATAAGTGTGTTTCAAGGCTGACTACAGCTTATTGTGTGTAGTTGAAAAAAGCAAATGAGTGACTATTGAGTTAATCAACATTCATTCCGAGCATTGTGAACATTTTTAAGCACAGACACATTCTATGCAAAGTGAAGACGTCTGATGACAAAAGTTCGGTTGAAAGAGTTTGTTGAAACCAGGGGTTGAGATGTGGTCACGGGTTGTGTGGAGTTTATTTGTTCTCCTTCTGTCTGCATAGATTTTCCTGTGTGCTCTGCTTTTCTCTACCTCTTAAACATGTACAGTAGGTGCCCCCTGAGACAAGCACAAGGAATGTATTGTATCCGTGGATTAAATGCATGGGCTGTATCAGCACATGTATCCACATCATTTATAGATCAGTGTTCTACTCTGTCAGAGAGAGGCAGGGTGTAAACAAGACAAGTGCTACAGAGCTTTTAATACGACACTTTCTATAAAAGCATTGTCGGCGGAGCAGGGAGGACTGGGTAAAACGGCTGACTCTGTCCCGGTGGGAGAACTTTTGGGATTTTAGCCAAACGCACACATTACACTGAGAACAGCAACATAAATGAGCAGGTGTGTTCGAGGGCAGAGTTGTCCCAACAAACTTAACAATCCCCCCAGAGTCTGTGATAATGTGATGAGGACCACAGCCTCTCATCTTTACCAACAATTAAAATACAAGCAATAGTCCCTGACTGTCAGCATTACTCAGTGTCACCTGTTCTGATGCTACTGCTGAAAGGAGTTTAGACAAATGTGGCAGCGGTTTGACAAACAGGCGACAAGCTGCACAAAATAAAAAAGGCATCTGTCTGACAGCCACTCGTGCAGGAGAGGGTTTGTTTTTAACAAAATACAAAAAGTCTATATCTGCTTTAATGCTTTCAGTCATGTATCATCTTAGTCATTCTATTTAATTCTATTCTAATGTTTTTATCAAGAGTAATTGTAGTAATTGTAACATAGCATTATAAAAATATTTAGTCAATAATAGTATGAAGAGAGTACAATCAAGAATTTGTCTTTTTTCTGTTTGTAAACAACCACAAATTATGTTGGGCTTTTTCACTTCTATTTTTGTGATTGTATAATCACTTAGTCATTCAGCTCATCTTAAGTTTTATTATACAACTTTATGAGCAAAAAAATAAATAAATAGCCCTTTAAAACAAATGTGAAATATCCTCGAGCCAGAGATCCACAGCTCCCCACTACAATTTATTTTCTCGTTAAAGTGTCTTTTACCGATCAGTGACCAAAAAATGAGCTGATTTGCAGTAGTGCCACACTCTGGGATAATTAACTATAATGACTACTGGTGCCCATTATTATGGCTCCACAGAAAAGAGACCTATTGTTGATTTTTTTTTCTCCTCTTTCCTTCTCCTGTTTGCTGGAGCACGTGTCTGCCCCTATCCTTTTCCCTTTGTAATGTTGATGCTGGTCTGGGTGCGATCCATGCTGTATTAGCCCAGGCTTAATACTTCTAATGCTGGAGCCCTGGCATTCCCCCTGGTGCCGTGGATGACACTTTACTACTACACAATGTGATGAATAACCCTGCAGTGGCCATTCAGACCGCGCTGTACAACCATTTCATCATTTATTCATCCTCTGGCTTTATGCAGATAGTGTCGCTGGAATGGCCTGCTACACCTGCCATTGGTCTGAGCACACGAGGGTTATCCGCGCTGTATTATGTTGCACTGGCCACTTGATTCAGAGTCACTTGCAGATCAGCTTGCTTGTGTTTAGGTCATGGGCTTAAATAATGCATGTGCCGTGACCCATGACTACGCACTTACGGTCACCGCTGTAGCGTAAGCGTTTTATCTTCTGGGAAATGGGTGAGATAGGAACAGGCTGGAGTAGAAAAAGTACAGTAGCTTCAAAGAGTTCACAGTTATCTGAGCAAATGTGTGGGGTTGATGTTTATCCAGGAGGCTTTGTGTTTTTTTGTAGTGGAGACATAGACTGTATATCGATGGATTGCTTATAGCCTGCTACTTCTTGAAAACATAAGGAAGTGGCTCTGGCTCCGGAAGTTCCTTTCTCATTTTTGAAGTCATTTTTGAACACAGGCTTGTCATTCTTACCTTCAGGTGTTTGTAATAGCATGAGTAACACGATCCTATTACTTCCCTTTTGCTATTTTTATGTTTATTTTTTCCCTATTCTATATAATGAGGCTGGCTCCAAATAACCCACGCTGAACACTATGGAGTAAGCCACACTTCCAGCAGTCCATCCATATGCAGTATATGAGTGGAACCCTCCAGAAATATGCATAGTAAAAGTAACAAAAACTCACTACTTTTCTCTATTGTCCCATCCTGTTCTTATAGTTTAATTTGTTTCTTCCCACTCTTATACAAATCTGTAATTCATTTATTTCTTTATTTTTTGCAAAGACAGTATGCATTTCCAGTATATATTAAAATGCGTCTCAATATACCTTCCCCAAACAATATATGAATGGTGCAGAGTGGATACAGTATTGTGCCTTGTTTATTATTAATGCATGGGGGGAGTGACTCTTAACTCTGAAAAGCAACAAAAATACATACCTTCATATAATATTTACCAGATCCTCAGTAAGTTTAAAATTTCATGGAAAACTTGTTTGTTGCGGTGGGAAACTGTATCTAAAAGTATATCCAGGAACACAGTGAACATTTTCAATATTTTCTTAGAGAGCCCAAGCGCTGCCGGGCTTGCATCACTCCCACCAGTTCTTAGCCGTTTTTTTTTTTTCCCTTCAAGTTTAGACCTAAAAAAAAAAAAAAAAAAAAAAGAAGGAAAATGGCTTCCTCTGAGGAAATCTGTTCCAATCAAAGAAAAATGCAAATTGCACACAGAACAATTGCGGCTCCAGCTCATCTCAGTGCACTTGCTCTCTCTCGATTTCATGTGTTAAACCACAATCTCCAGGGAACGCTTTTAAAACTCATTAAGATATTATTGCATGGTGTGAAATGTAATCGCGGGGCATCTTCCTTAACAAATCAATTGTTTTTATTTTCCTGCCTCTGTGTGCGCCGTGCTTTTGAGTATAGTTCTCTTTGATTTTAAAGGAAAAAGTGTGTGTTTCCAGGATGATTACTGCAGAAATTATGCAAATGGTTTCAGCAAAACCTACAGCAGGTTCAAACGCTTTTCAGGTCCTTTTTTGAGTATTTCTGATTTATTATGTGGCTCCCTATCGCACAGGAAATCCTCAAGTGTTTTCGGAGAATTGTGTGCACCCCTGGTAAATATGAGGAGAGAATGCTGTCGGGAAGAATAAAAAAAAACTGTTCACAATGCTGCTACACTTCAGCTCAAAATAGCACGAGAGTTTCAAACGCAAATAATTTAAATAATAAAGATCAAACAGTGGAAATGTGCTGCTGTCAGTTAGCATTGGCTTTGATTTCATTAAATTTAAATACATATCGTGAGTAGGTTTTCAGCAAACTATGTCAAAACAAGGCACAAAAGACAAATATCAGGCACAGGGATGACCAGACCCAGACCTGGATTTGGATGTGGACAGCACAGGTCCTTGTGAAGAAAAAAACACCCCAACCCTTCAAGTCCCATCACTGTTTTTGACTCCGAGTGTGGGGAGCTTTTCCAAATGACTATCTTTGTGTTTCTGGCAAAAGCCACTTCAGACGTTTGTTGCCAGAAATGTCCTCCCATCCTTTCCGAAGCACGCTGTCCCATTTGAAAAGTCAGAATTTTGGGGATGATCTCTAAACACTATTTGCATTTGCTTTGATTCAACTGCGATTAATTGAGCAGTCATAATTCAGTTTCTATTTTATGTATGCATTTATTCATGCATTACCAAAGAGCTGCAATCTACAGGGAGCAAACTTTTTGATTCAAGGGCCACACCCGTTTTTAGCTCAATTTCTCAAGGCTCTACACACAAATGCGCCATTTACTTGTACTTTTAGGTATTCTATGTGTTAATAGTATTTACAGTGTAAGCCTCTGTGATTTTGTGATGTATAAGTGTAGTTTGGGTCAGATAAGTTTTTTCATGCCATGCCCCCTTTTAGTCAACTAATTTTCTGGCTCAGGGGCAGCTCTAGAACCTCCAACCACAGGCTGCACAAGCCAGTCCTTCCATATCTGAATCACTTTTTGCATTGTGCTCCATCTTTAGGCCTGTTTTGCCTCTTGCTCAATGACATGTATCTGATTCCCATTTGTTTCCCTCTGCAGCCGAACAGTTACAATCAGCCCTTTTTAATGAATAGCCTTTTTTATGGGGGACAACACTGTAAACCCGCCATGTATTGTTTGCTCGCACCGACATTGTTGAACATGCTCGATACCCTCCACTGGACTCCAATCTATAAACTAATGCACCGCCCGACCATTCATTTATTTTTTTTATGACGCATGCATTATTTATAGTGCGTTTTTAATTGTCCGGTCAGTAGATCAATCTGCCGACATGACGTGGGCGGCTATCGTTGATGCATTACCCGGAGGAGGGGACAGTGAAGGCAACACAGCTCTGATGATTTAGCAACTTTTTAAAAAAACCCTGCACTTTAAAGGGGAGGGTTTGATGGGGGAGTAATGAGAGTGCCACAAGTGTTATCGGCTTTGAATACCAAGCACAAATGTTTAAACATGCGGCGGAACTTCATAATCACATTTTGTTTGATCTTCCACCAAAAACTTCTGCCTCGCCTTAAGTTTTTTGGACATTGGAAAGACGAGCGGGTTTTCATCCCCCGAGTGTTTGATCTATAGACTTTCTCCTGTCCTAATAGTGATGAAGCAGCATTTGGCTCATCCCAGGACGCCATCGTTTTTGCAGCTCAAAAACCCAAACTTTAATCGTGCAACATCTGTCGGGATAAATGACATGTATTTCTGAAAATGTGCGTTCCCACCTTGATGCAGCGGTAATTGTCGGTAAATCTGTCTATATGGTTTAAGTGCCGGGCTGTAAACATAACTCACTCCAGAGAAAGTTGCAATCAAAGACGCATCTGAACTTGTGAAACTGCATTTGGGCTTCGGAATATGCAAAGTAAGCGGTAAATGGTGTTCTGATTTGACTCTAAAAACTTAGTGTGCAGATATTAGTGTAAACTCAGAATATCATATACCACTAAAACTAAAACTCCACAAGCTTTACCTTCTCTGTTAAGGGTCTGAGGAATATGCATCATTGACATTAGCAGCGTTGTACAGTATAATAGCTCTTATTTGATATAAAATAATGAATTATTCAACAGTTTTATAGAGTGCTGTTTTTAGAATGCTCAAACTTATTTAAAAAGCAATACAATAAATTTAAATAGTAAAAAAGAAACTTACAAATATAAAAAATACAATAAAAATACAATCAATAATAATAAATACATTAATACAGTAAAAAAAAAAAAAAATAACAATAAAAAAAAAAAATAAGAAGCAATAAAATATACATTTTTGTACGTTCATTTATTTTGGTAATCTTTTTCTTCATTTCATAGCTTTTAATTGAGGGATTAAAAATGCATTGGGATTCAGATTAGAGTCCCTGGAGGTCCGGTTCTGGATCCAGGTCCGCCTGTTGGGGACCCCTGTATTTATTGTTCTATTTCTTCTTAAAATATATCTGGTTTGGATTTGCTTGTTTACTCTTTCCGTTGACTATATCACCAAAGATTACTACCTCCCTTTGATGTCAACAGCAGCACATGCCTCGAATCATTTGGTCAGAGTTACCATTACAACAGGCCTAAGTTGGCGTTTACCCAGATTCACGCTCCATAGCTTTAGTTCACCTTTTCTCCTTGAAGGCGCAACAATGGATATTTTTTGCGTTATCGAGGCTTGTGTGACAGTCTGTCAGCATCAAAGCAGCCCGGTAGGAAGAGGTGGAGAAAGAGCTCTATGTGGGTTGAGAGGCAATCGAAACTACACGGGCCGAGGGAGACGGCCGGGTCTGTTTTTTTTCCCAGGGAACTCAAAGCCTCTGCACTTAAAGGATAAAAAAAAGTACAAGTTTGCTTGGTGTGTAATCTGTAACGGTGATTGCTTCATTCTCGTCTCGTCAGACAAGCCTTACACACCGTCTGGGCGCACTTGTCCTCCCCGGCATCATGGTTTTTGATCTCCGCTCATACTTCTCTCATACTCCTGCCCTTCAACAAAAAGCCAACCCTGGACGTATGAATAGCAGCCAAGGTTTTCAGCCAGTTTAGCCCAGAAGTGGTGGAGGTAGGATTGGGTTTACAGAGAAAAATCAAACTGATCAAAATGGATGAAGGATATTTTCACTGTGGCTGTGTTGAAATCTCAATATTATTCAATATGTCGGGGGTTCCCAAAGTGGGGGTCGGGGGTCACAAGATGATTTCAAGGCAATAATTTTAAACTAACTCTGAATCTGTTGCATTTTTGATTGAAAGCAGCATATTTTAGTGAAAAAAAATCGAATTATGCTATCAAAACAAGCTTTAATAAACCAGATTTAAAATGTTTTGCCTGTGAAATTGTCATAAATGGTAACTATGATTTACAGTGGGGCAGTCCCAAGTTGTTGAATTGGCGATTTTGGGGGTCACGGCCAAAAAAAAGTTGATAAAAATTGATACAAATATGATTTAGTTTTACTCAAGATTCAGCCAAATACTCATTTTTAGTTCAGTTTTAGTCAGCTGAAATTGCACGCACATTTAGTTGACAATATCTATTTTAATTGAGTCAACTGTAGAGTTATAGCATGTAATATAACTGTATTTAATCAAGGCTCAATGCTTCATGTGCTTCTCCCACACATTTGGACGAGGACCAGACTTGTTCTTTTGGCAGTAGATTTAAACCACATGAGGCTCTTTCAAACTGTGTCAATTGATGTTTGTTTTCTTTTTGATTTTTTAGTTGTTAGTCTGAGTCTTTTAGTCATTTTCAGTAGACAAAAATAATTGGAGCTTATAGTTTTAGTCTTGATGAACTACCTTTGATCAGTAAAAATACATTTCTATAAATATCATGATGTATTTTAGTCAATGATGAATAAACACTAGCCCAAAGAGAAAAAAATAAATAAAATACTACTCTCAAAATTTCCCACAATGCATCCTGAAAAGCAGCCAGCAGCAATGGCCACTCGACAAGTCAATACTTACCACAATGCATTGCGAGAGTTGGAGGAAAACAACCGACAGGGACAGGTCTTTGAACTCGATCCAACACAATGTATTCAGCCATTAGAAACAATGTTTATTTGGATGCTTTGTGTATTGTTCATGAATAAACCACTTAAATAGAAACGGTTGCGGTGAAAACTCACTAATATTTGTTGCTTACCTTTAGCTTGAGCTGTTTAATAATCGACAGCTTGCATTCTCCGGCAAAAAGGCAATAATCCAAGCAGTTTTCTTCATATATCCATAAATATTAAACTATCACTTGAATTGTTTTGGCCTTTATTGCAGAAATCCATTATTACCCAAATTTAGTTAAGCTAGTAGATCTAACCCTAACCCTATATGTTGCATGCCATCCTTTGGTTTTCCCCCTCGTGTCGTTTTACTTCCCTAATACGAATATAAGTAAATTTAACAGCGTTATGTGTAAATGATCTGCCTCCTCTCGGGCTCCTCGGGGGCAAGAGGAGAGAGAGGCATGGAGGAAAAGCCGACCGTCCTCTGATTAGAAGAGCAAAAGTGTCTCCAAACTTCATGAATCTTGAGAAAAGTCCTAGTATTTGTTTTGTAAAAGAGTAAACTAATGAGAAGTATGCAGTCAAAGGCAAAAATATATCAGAATGGTGCACTGCGGAGCTGACTTTTGAAACTCACTGTTAACTGAGTAGAGTGCTCTCAACTATGCATCTCTATATTGGACACAGTCTTTATCTCTTTGTGGTGAGGCTTGAATCATCGACTGGACAGGGTTGATAGAGTTGAGTTCAGCCCAGTCGACATTTCAAGCCTCACCACAAAGAGATACAGACTGTGTCCAATGTAGAGATGCTCATGGTTTTCCCTGTTTCGAAGAAGAGCCTCCACAAACAGCCTGTATCTCGGTTTTTTCGCCTGAACTGTAGCCTGTGTGGTTTGCTAATAGCTCTATTTCTTGTTCAGACTTAGCTTAATAAACACCACAAATACAGCAGTCAATGGAAGCCTCCTCTTGTCTGGGTGGCAGGTTGGACCGGACTTGTTTTTTTTTTTTCCTCCACATGTTGAAAGGGATCAAAGCGCTCTTCCTCACACCCTTTTAAGAAAGATGGATGTATGAATGTGGGGAAATCAAATCGGCTTCAAAAGGCAACACCAGTGGGAGCCTCCGAGATGAGACGGGAGCCGGAGAATGGGGGCGCAGTGTGAAATCGCTCTTGTTGTGACGCTGTAAAAAAGCAAGAGAACATCGGCCGTTCCTCCCGGTCTCCCGCGTGTTGGGGATAGAAGCTCCGTGGCAGGTCATCTTAATTCTTTTTTTTCTGTTTTGTGGAGTTTTTGGTGTGTTTTTCCACAATGGACTGGCTCAGGGCGGATCTGACAGATGTAAGGGAGACATTGGGAGAGATTTGAGAGTCATTTCTTGTCTAGGAATTAATGGGGTCTCCAGGACTGGGACAGAATCAGAAGCAGGGTCCAATTTGTCAAGCTATAATTGAATGGTGATCTGAATCTATGGTCAATCTTAATTATTGGGATGGTGGTTTTTTTAATAGTAGATTTTAATTAAGGCAATCTCGTGGCAGCAACAGCTCATTATTCGGAGGGGAGTTTGAACTTTGGAGGAATATTAAAAAAAAGTTAAAAGGAGTGAAAAATATTTGTTGTATAAGCTGCGTTTTTTTTAACACTGAACTTTTTTTTAAGCTTTGGGGATCTGAAAAAATAGAGAAAAGTTGAAAGCAGTGGAAAAAGATTTGTTGTTCAAGCTGCAGGTTTGTTTTAAGCTTTGGAGGGCAACAATAAAAATAATAATAATAAAAAAGTTAAAAAAGAGGACTAAGATCAAAGTAAAAATAGTGAAATGAAAGTCAAAAGGAGTGAATAAAGATTTGTTGTCTAAACTGCAGGGTTTTTTTAAGCTTTGGAGGAAAAAAAAATTTTTGTTGTTGAATCTTTTTTTTATTTTATTTTTTTTAAAGCTGAACTAATCGTAGGCGCAAATCCCGTGGATGCAGTAGGGCCTGAGCATCTTTCCACATCTTTGGGCATCCAGGCGAATTTTCCATGATCACAAAAATGATTCAATAGAAATACATCATTACATTACATTATGACTGTATATGTGTGTATCCTGTATTCCGCTGCAAAGTAAAAGTAAAAAAAATCATGGGGCACAGCTACATGTTTCTGGACATGTTGATCTCTGACTAAAGTGTTGGTTGAGTGGGTCCACAGTCCATATATATTCAAGGTTGGCAGTAAAAAAGCAGCCTATGAGGGATTAAGCAGCAGCAGGTGCCGTCTCTGTGCACATTGTGGCAGGAAGCCTCTGGTCTCTGTCAATCTCCGTGAACATCGAGCACTCAGGCGCCTCCACAGGACAGGGGCTTGGACTGTCCCCTGTCCTCCATGGAGCAGGACTTGTCCACGTGGCTGCTGTGATAAGCACCCGGGCTCCACTGGTGGTGTGGAAAAATGTGCCATGCCTCGAGCTCCTGATGCTAAATCTTGTTTGTTTTACAATTTATTACAACTACAGTGTAATAATCATCTCTTTTTGGCTGATGGACTAAAAGTTGTGTCCAAAAGCGGTGGTTGAAGGCAGAGTGATGCCAGAGATCAGTGGGCTATAAGCAAGTTACAGACTGAAATGCTTCAATCAACGGATCTTGATGTGAAAAAATATATAGATCAACGTTTCAGATTTATGAATTTACTTTTATAATTTTGTGCTTTCAATTGCTCTATTTTTGATTTGGACAAACAAACAAATAAATACCCTAAGAGCATTGGCTGTCACTCTCAGCTATACAAATACAGCTTCTTTGGCGCACAAGCCATTCCATAAATACACTTTATCTTCCCTCTTTCTTCTGCCGATACGTGCAACAACCTTTCTATACCTCATCTCCAGCTGCAGCAGAACCATCAGCCATGACAAACTCCCCTTCTATACACTTTCATTGTATTGTTGACCTCGACCGCACAGCGAGAGTCTAAACAGTAAAGTCTTTGCTTTCAATGTGCATTTCCTCTTGTTTACATATCTGAGAGCTTATTCTGAATAGGTAATGAATATTGTTGACATTGAGTAATCAAATGTTTGCATGTTAAAGGAAGACAAAAGACAAAAAGACACATTTCTGCATTCAAGCTTTGTAAAATATGACTCGAGATTTGTATGCTAATCATGCTTTGTAATGGTCTGAAAGCCATTTGTCTAATCTTTCGGCGGCGACATGCAAGATTTGACGCTCGGGGGCCCTTTGTTTGTAAAATTAATATAACTTTCCACTTTTGGTCCACTTCTACATCACAGAATTAAATGTGAACCAAGCTTCCCAGACCTCAAAGACCCAGGAAGTTAAGTTTTGGCCCAGCTTGTCGATGCCAAGAAAGTTTCTATATTGTTTTGTGCCACAAATATGGTCGTCTTGTGCCACAGAGCGCTTGATTTATGCAAGATGACGCCGCGTTCCATAACTGTGATGGAAATGATGTTCACAAATGAACAGCTGCAGACAGAGGTTTGTGAGACAGGCTTTGATACGACGGCTCTGATGCGGCGGAGTCCCCTCTTGGCCCTCACCATATGCCCCGACACCTGACTTCACAGCTTATCACTTACTCCCTCGCTCTCTCTGTGATGCTGCTGTAAGATTAAATGGCTTCGACGGATCAGTGATGAAAAGCAGTCTTTGCATTGTTCTGTATCTCTGTTATAATGATGCGGTATTTCCCGTTGGATCATATGGGTTTATAATGATGAAGTGTCACTATATGATGGCTCACAGTGAGTCTTAGTTTAGCAAGTCTGGATAGAACTGTAAGAAACATGGCTTTAACACAAGGCAAGCTTCTAATGCTACTTTTACGTTGCTCATGCCAAGAACTATTTCA
>JAADKR020372385.1:0-13092 GCA_011763505.2 Lythrypnus dalli | reverse complement strand
ACCGTGTAAAAAGCACAGCACCCGCCCATCCACACGGCATCACCCCAGCACACCCCGTCCACAAGGCATCACGCCAAAAGACAGAAGAGAACAGTCCCCACCGTCGTTTATACTGAGATTTAATAGGACTCAGAGGGGAAATCAAAAGCCTTAAAAAAGAAAAAGAAAAAAACACAACTTTCCTTCCCCAGAGCAGCAGGTCTCCTAGTCTAACCCATGAAGACCAGACCTAAGAGTATTTAAAAGTTGTACAATTGCAAATCTCACACCTCTGCCAGCGGTGGATAAAGGTGTCATTCCCAAAACGGCCACTAGGAGGAGGAAGCGCGCAAAGAAAAGGCACACAGAGTGCAGAGACAGGCATCCCTCCCACTCCCTCAGGCTGAACCCAGTCTGATTCAGAGCCAGTGTAGAGCCATTAGAAGTATGTTTTGTCAGAAGTTCAGAAAGCCTGCACATTCTTTCAAATTCAGCAGAAGTTCAAGTAGACCTTCACTCTAATGTATGGCATAATAAAAGTTACCTGTCCAGGCTGAAAAGCATGGATAAAAGCTCCAGTTGTCTTATGACTGCAAACTATAGGTGATTTTCAGGTAGTTGCATCCATCCCATATGCAGTGTGCAATGTGATGATCATATCTGCATGCAGCAATAGTCTGAACAACAAACAATGCAGGCACATGATTTGGCTTTTGTGACAGAAACTGCAGGAACCTGATCCGTCACAGAAAGTCTCACATTATACGCTCCACCCTGTGACATTTTTATTTGTTAAAAGCTGTATTACATTACAGTTAACAGTCTTCTGCTCCACAAAAGCTATTTATCAAACTGGGCTGCACCACACCGGCATGGGATAATTTAGTAAAGAAATAAGAGCATGTTTCACAATCCACATTTCCATTATCCAAAGTTCTTCACAACAGTTTATTTACAAGAATCAGACAGAGCAGTAGTGCAGACTTTAATTTAATTTACGAGTGAATTAAGCTTGTATTTCTGAAATGATGCACTCAATGAAGCCTGTTTGGAAGCAAAGCATGATGAAAGCAGCACTGTCAATTTTGGAACCTGTATGTGAGCAGATTCAGACACTCATAATTTACTGCAGCCAAAACCAATCAGCACAATGGAACCTTTTCCACAAAACAGAACTAACAGAGGTGCACAATAATATCAAAACAATAATATAAGAATTGTTGTTTGAAAGGACAATGCAAATGTGGCAATACTGTAAGCAACATTAACAGTTTTTGAGGTTATCAGCAATGACAAGGAAACAACAATAAAGATGCAAAATATAAGTCATTTCAGAATCAGAACAGGTTTTTATAGCCATAGCACTTATAGTTTGTTTCAGGTAAATCGCATTTAGAACTACACAATAACAATTTAAATGCACATTGTACACACATTTCTGATGGCTTGCAATAAGATAATCTGATTTTTGCTGATTATCATAAAACCCTTGTCTTCCCAAAATACATGAATGCTTCCTTGGCAGACACTGAAGTTGAAGACTATTACAGGCCCTTTTAAGTTAATGCATAGTGTGGTATTATAAAATGCAAAGCTTCAGGCTTATTTGAACAAAAGATTCCCTCACCCTTGCCCTCTGTGTAAGATAGGCACATATGGGGACATTTCAGACGTGGATTGTCTCTAGTTATCTCTGACCTCTATCAGTCTTAATCCCTCCCCTTTATAATGACACCGTCCCCGTCCTGCTCCTCGTCCTGCGCCCCGTCCTGCTCCTCAGCTGCTCTGGCCCTGACGCCTGGTCACAGAGGATCAAGGTGGGGCTCCGGTCACACACCTCATTAAGAGGGTTTCACCGTGGCCCACTTCACAGACAGGGCTGTTCCTATATGGGGAATATAATGAGTTTTGGAGAAGTGACAAGGAGGAGTCTGGGAATCTGGAGCTCAGCTATTTATAGCGAGCATGTGGGATAGGAGAGAGATTTACAGAGGATAATTAAAACATCACTGCCAAAGCCACTTACACAAAACCCTAAAAGGAGGGTTTTTAATCTATTTTTTATTTGTTTCTGCTTCGAATGAAAGGATTCAGTCACAGTCAAAGTATCAACATAATGCAAACGCTGTTATCACTAAAATTGAGGTTACACATTTACTCGCTGATAATGCATGAACATTATACAATCAATCTCTGAGAATTACCCTAAAATGGAAGTCTCTTGACATCAATAACTCCATTTTATATTCGAATTTGAAAGTGAATCTTACCGTCTCAAAGCTGGATATCCAGTATTAAATTTAATATGAAATTAAAAAGCAAAAATCTCATTCAAAATAGCTCTAAACATGTCTTTTTTAGGTTGTGTCTTGAATGCACTATTTAAGCGCTTTCCTTTGCTAAAGACGTCCTAAGCCAGAGAGCAGGTAATGGTCGATAAAAACAGCAAAGTACTTGTAAAAGTGTACGGACACACAGGCTGAAGAGCAGGAGACGGCCACTTTTTCAGCTGTCCCTGCTCTGTGTGAGTGGAATGGGAGAGGACACACTCATTGGACAAAGACCTGGGGAAAAGTGCTTTCTATTCTCCACCATTCTCACTCGAGCCAGCAATCCATTTATTCCAGTTTCCTCACAAAACAGAGCGCAACCTTAGACACAGACACAATGTACTATTCTGCTGTTTTTAAAAGTGCAATTAGAACGTTCAAAATTAATTCTAATATTAAAAACAATGGCTGTGCAGGGGTCAAAGCTTTTTGTTCATACACAAAAACGGGTGTAAAATAGATAAATTAAAAAAAATGGCCTGGTAACAGCTCATTTTAACACCAAAGTAACAATAATGATAACAAAAGGTGAAGTCCAATATATTGTGGAGGGAAAATATTGTGATAAATTATTAGTGAAGACCTTTTTATGTCACAGAAGCAAACTCTAATGCATAAAAATGACTGCGATAAAGTCTCATTGTTCATCCAATTCTAATACCTCGATATAATCCATTCCATTCAAACATATATCGTAAGTTTTCAGCAAATGATGTCAAAACGAGACACAAAAGGCCTACCTGAGCTTGAGCGCGTTGATCTGTATTCTTTGTACATCCTGGACAAGCAGCCACTGATCCGGAGTCTGTGGTCTTCTGCTGGACGTCTGTCTGGAACACAAACAAGAAGGAGTCAGTGGGATCACTCACTGTTGCTTCTGTTCATCTACAATAGCACAGAGCACGAAACCTGTTTATTCTGTCACTGAGGGGTTAATACGACCTAAAATAACAGGTTTTGTGCTGTAAAAGCAGGACAAAACTGAAATAGAAGCATAGTAGTTCAGCATTTTCATATAATGTTCCAACCTCCTGCTTTATATATCAGAAATTATGAACCAATAGGATTAACACAGACTTTGCAGAGTTTATACAAGAAAGACAATGTATTTTTAATTCCAGGATTACTAAATATTGCAACATTTGTGATTAGAATAGAGATTTCTATTTGACTGTGGTTAACTGTGCAGCCCGACAGCGCTGTGGCAGAAGCTAGACTGAGTGGGCAAACAGCAAACTGAAAAACAGGAAGAGATTTTCACAAGCCGGAGCAAAGAGCCCAGAGGCTGATGTCTGATGATGACCAGACTTTTTTTTTTGTTTTTTCCCTTTTTCAGGCTCTGATCATCTGCATCAGTCATGCCCTTCCCACGGTCTCCCAGAACACTCCGGAAACAGCAGCTGTCCACACACCTACCACACTTTCTATGGGCTTTAAAAAGGGGAAACGGCAGGGGATTGTTATCATGAAAGGAATTTAATTGACCAAAAAGCAACACTATAACAAATTCTATTCTGTCATATCTAACCTGTCAGCAGCTTTGGATCACATGAATTAATCACAAGCACAAACTGAAATCATAATTTGAATTGGTATTCTGTGAAGTGTTTTTGGTCAATACACTCAGAAATGCATGTGATCTCAACAGCTCATATTTCAATCTCTTTCCAACTCTCAAGGACATGTTTAAAATACACAACTCTCTTCTATATAGGAGTTTACTACTCATTAGAGCTGGAGGACACTGCTACATCAGACAAAAGCAGGTTTCTTTGTGTATCCTAATAAGGAGCCTTATTCATAATTAAACTAAAGCACCGCTGCATGTCCTTCAGCGTGCCCTCGTAAACTCAGAGGTGCATTTATGAACCTGGTATCCATCTGTGATCCATGTTTTGGCTAAATTATGCATTATGTCCAAAAGGCTTTGAAAACAGGATTCTCTTATGTTCTTAAGAGGTAAATTAAACCAGTAATACAGAGGAGGATACAAAATGAGCTCAGAAATAAAAAAACAGATTAAAACAAAAACCCACCAAGGTAGCAGTGGAGAACACAAAAAGCCTGTTCTAATAAACGAGTAACACAATCCCCGTTTAAAGCACAAAAGGGATGACCCAGACTCTTGGGAAACCAAACAAGCTCGACCTGACAAGGCTTGTGTTTGTTACGAGCTCTAGATGAGTGGGATGCTGTGAGTCAGTGACTACGGGCTATGTTTTTTCTCACAGTAATGATGTGGAGAATGTTCTGATTTCATTAGCGTTGTTGACTTGCATAGATGACGCCAAAGGCAGCATGTGCCTTTCTTTCAAACAAAAGGTTTTCTTGGAGATGGGCATGCAGTGTGTGCTTACACGGCATTAAAGCAGTGAGTCAAATGTCAATTGAAGCGTACAATTTCCCATAAATAAGAAAGATGTGCCTGTCACTCACAGCTCAGGGACACAGGCGTCGCCCGATCTTCATTAGAAAACTCGCTTTGTCTGGGAGAGCTAGAATTAAAAAAATTTCAAGACTTCAGAGCAGTAACCACAGGCACCTTTAACATGAAGAGTCCCCCAGCAGAACATCTATCAAAAACATTACAGCGAAAAACAGAGAACATTTCAACAAAACAAATTAATGTGGCCCACAGCAGAACAATGGTTCACTCCTCAAATCAAATGCACAGTCGTCTTTACAAGGGAAAATACTGCAATGGCACCATTCACCCGACTCGTAGATGGAAACACGTCCATTTGCTTTTGTTATTCCCACTTTTAGACAGATATTTTTTGGAAACACAGTTAATATAATGAACCAAAACTACTGGACTCTCTGAAATACAGAGCTCCTCACTGTGTGGGGAGGGGCATCTCAGAGGGAGAGGCAGGAGGAGAGGGCTGGGTGCAAATGTGGTAAAGTGCAGTCGGCAGGTAGTAAAACAATTCTACTGTCACCAAAGCACAATCCAAGAATAAAGAAACACAACTTTGTGCTCAGGAAAAGCATGTCTAAAAAAACAGAGGTGTACTTCAGAATTGTGCAGAAGCTCCTCTTGAAATGAACAGCAGACGCCCGTGTGAATATGCGTCTTGAGCGAGTGCAGCTTTTGGCTAAGAAGTTCCTCTGTGCTTTTGTTTGTTCACACACATCTTAACCCATGGTTAGACTATTTATTCTATCTTAAATCATCACCATCTCCAGCTTTTTTGAGAAAAAATTCAGTTCCGTTTTTTGTTTTGAAGCTGCTTTCACTCCTTCCATCTTTTCGAACATTTATTATTGAAGTGCTGGAACAGATTAATTGAACTGCCGCTTCCTGCAGCAACAGCCTTTAAACATATTTTGCAGCTATTGTTCGTCTGATGCATCAAACCCAAACCAGTTCCAGATGATTGAATTAGCTGAGCCTTTCTTTGGAAGGAGTCCTCAGCCGTGTTGTTGAGACTGAGTTATGCGAGAAAAGGAGTTGGCTCACAATTAGTTATGGCTTGCAAATGGTGAAAAACAACATCCTATTCCATTATAATGCCATTTCCTCATATATCTAAGCAACTATATAAAAAACAAGCATGGCCTAATGTCAGGGAAATAAAGATAATGTGTGTTATCGCAGGCAGCCTCGTGGAGATCCTCACGTGAACAGGAGGGACAGGTTTTTCTCTCAGTTCCGCACAGCGCTGGCTCCCATCCAGGGCTCAGGTCTCCAAATCCAGGCAGTGGGAGGCTGGGAGCAGTCCCTTCCCTGACCTGGAGCAGAGCCCTGTGCTGCACTACACAACCTCAGGTCCATTGAAAGAGCGTAAAATATGTTGTGTGTGCTCTGCTCCGAGCCTCAAATTTTGCATGTTTTACAAATGATGTATCACGCAGCTACAAGTTGATAATCACCTCCCTGTGGCTGAAATTAATTTGTGCTCAAAAGCGGTGTCTGAAGGCGGAGACAACCAAGCTGGGGATAGGTATGGCATGTTACACAGGCTGAAGCACTGATGTCAGCTAAAAAGAAGCAAAAATGAAAATATGGACCCTACAAATGTACATTTCAACAGTCAATTTTGAATCTAAGCTGCAGAAGTGCTCTAAAACCAAGGACAACTTCTTGTTGCACTCTAATTCCTAATCCTAGTTCATAAGTATTTCACTTTCCTTCCTTCATTTCAGGAAGCTCTCACGCCAATGAACCACTCACGAAAAGAGCTGCTGTGGTGGTGAAAGCTTTCTAATGTCTTACATGGACAAAAAAGGGAGTGCATAACGTAGTTATAAGCCTAAAACAGTGAGGGACAAAAGGTCAAATGGCATCCTTAAAATAGAAACGTTTTTCAAATAATTTATGTGTGCTCTTTTTAAAATTATGTGCTGTCATGCCTTTCCATTTGGTCAAAGCAATTTCATTAAACAAGTTATGTTAATGTTAGTTCTGGACAAACAAGAGCATTTTGTAACTGGAAATAAATGACACAGAATCTCTGTCGCTTCACTGACCGGGGTCACCATAGAACTGCTCCATACCGACCCCAATCTCCGGCAGCACCCGCTCCTCCTCAAACCACAGGCTAAAACCCATTAGCGGTAATAAGAATCGATGAGGATTCAAGTCTGTGTGCTGTCTTTATTAGTCTGAAAACACAGTGGTGCTCCATGTCCTGCCAGATTCATGTGAACGCAAATACACCACTGGGGATGAGCCAAGCCCACAATATGGTCCAATAACAGTGGAATTACTACATTCGTTCAAATAGACATAGGATTGTGCCATCTGCTAAGCTTCCTCACATTTTTCCTTGGTTGGTTTAGAGGAGAAACCAAGCTTCAACCAAAATGTTTCTCCTTCACTGATGATAGCATATGAAGCACATTTGACAGTGCATTTGACAGAAAAAGTCCTGCTGAAATTACACATACTGTAGCAACATCAGTGCTGCAGATAAAATCGAAAACTATAGACTCCTTGGTTCAACGAAACCTGTCAGTGCCAGCACAGCAGACTTACTCAGCTATGAAATTAATTTAATTCCCACCTTTCAGGAACTTCACAAACTATCAGTGTCTGCTCAGAGCTAAGAAGACATAGCCTAAAGCTGAACCCAGAATGACTGACCACTCAGACTGATAGCCCCTTTCACAGGGAATTTCTGTACTCGGGCCAACGGCAGGGCAAAGGTCAGTGGTAAGGATAAAAATTAATCTTTTATGAAACCCTGAGCTGTGCTTTGAAATAAAACTGCAATGAATTTTTCATCCCAGCTACATTTAGGGTTATCGGAAAAAATGTGATTCATCTTGCATGAAACATAGGCTTGTGTTCCATTTACACGGCCCTGAAGAAAGCCCAGCTCCTGGAGTCTCTTGGGGAAAATACAGCAATACGGAATACTGTAATGAAAGTGCTCCATAACACATTGAACAGATGAAATAAATGCATCAAAATAAGTGGAGCTATCACGGAGATCATCAGGGAGATTAAAGCTCCCCTTTGTCTAACCAAAATAGATTTGATTTTTCACTTTTGTCTTTGTAAACCACTTTTGAAATTATTCTGCAATGGAGTCTCATACACTTGCCCAGTTCAAAATATTAACTTTTGTGCAGCTGACAGTCTAGCAATTAAGACTGCTGCAGAACACGGTTCTGTCCTCAGCGCCGTCGGTTTAATGTTCGGCTCCAAAGATTTGCTGGAAGTCTCTCTCCATTCGTGTAATAAGCTTTAAGACTTATAACAAAAATAATATAAAATAAAATGAAACTCTAAAATGAAGCATATTGGATACACATTGATTTTTATTTTATCATTTCAATGGCAGCAATTTGCAAACAGCAAATGACTACTTTATTGCATACAAAACTAACCCTGTATGCATTTGACTTTTGTGTTTTGTGTTAATATTTTGTAAAAAGTCTGTTGAGCTACCTTCTGAGAAGACTGAGGTCCTTTGGAGTGAGCAGGACTTTTTACGACTATGCAGTAGCCTCTGCTATCCACGCGGTCTGCTGGGCCCCAAGCAGCACAGAGCAGGACAGGGAGAGACTGGACAGGCTGGTCAGCAGGGCCAGCTCTGTCATGGGCGTCCCTCTGGACTCTGTGGAGGAGGTGAGTGAGAGGAGAGTGTTAGCCAAGCTCACATCCAACAAACATGAATGTATTATACTTTTATCACTTTTAACTTTTCTATTAGTATTATTACTTCTTGGTACTTGTTACTATTACATATATTTCTTGACTGCACATTTTTCTGACTATTTGCATGCCTCTTGTGTGTTGTTAAGAGCTGCTGTAACAGTGAATTTCTCTATTGTGAGAATAATAAAGTCTTATATTATCCTATCTTACACAATACTTTGTAAATATTCCTCTCCAACATTATTTCAAAATTGTTTTTTTCTGGAACTCATTTACACTCCTCACCACAAGGCTACACATTTGAGAAAAATGCTCCAGTAAAGAGAACAGATCTGTTGACCAGGTGAGTAGTGGCTGCAGCAGGTCGCCATATTGATGGAGTCACGTGACACTGAGCAACAGCACTGTGTTCAGTCCTATATGTTAATAACAGTGTCACAGTGAGACATGCCTGTGCCTGGATGTGTTTTTAGTGTAATTAAACCAACTCAAGAGGTGACGATGTAGCAGTGATATTATAGATGTTCACTTTAAATGAACATTACGACAGAATATTTATGAGACATAAGAAGGAGCTTCAAATAAAGCCAGTTTTACTCGTCTACAGCAGACAATCATCGCAGACAGACGTCACGTGCCGTGTACTAAACATTAGAAGTTCCATAAAGTGCACGAAAAACGAATGCACTGATTATTGAAAACCAAACTTCACAACTTTTTACTAATTTCAGCGTTTTTCATTTTTGCATTTCGTTGTCTTACGATCGAGCCCATGCATACGTGTACAAGTAGGGACGCAGAAAGTAGTGTCATACTACTGGTAGTATGATAAACATCTCATCTAAGCACAAGGAGGCTTTAGTTTAGTCGAGATTAAACCGTATTTCCGCGTTAGCAGTAGCTAACTTAGCTCAGCTAGCTAGCTGTGGAATATGAACTGAAACAACTATCCTTTAAGTCATAATTACCAGCACGTGCATGCGATCCTCTGCGTTTGTTGTTATCCGTGAGGCTGAAAAACAGCCCAGGAGTCGATGTGAAGAGTTTAAAGTCTATGCCCACTTCTATCTGTCGTATACAACTGTTGTTGCTAACAGAGTTGCTACTGCGAGCTCAAGGCTAACTACGGCAAGCGAGAGGGAGACACGTGCCTTTTGTTGACGTTTTCACCTCCGTTCCTCTTTCACCAGGGTTTCTCTTTTCAAAAGGATCCCCAAAGTGACTACGAGAACCATACGGTAAAAACTGAATACATAATATATATAATACACATTGAGGAAGAAAGAAAACAACCCTGAAATCTGCTTTTGTAAAATGTGCTAACACCTTACACAATAATATACTAATGTATGCTAACTAACACTTATATTTATTATAATGAATACATAATTATTATTTTCCAGCCTTATCTTAAACCTCTTTGGACTCATCAGTGCTTGGACAGAATACATCGGCCACATGCCACATAATGGAGGACATTTTTGGGGTGTATTCATGTAAGTATTAGCCCTGTAGCCTATATATGTATTTATTTATTTGGGTATATTTAATGTCCATGTTTCTGCACAGTTGTCAGTGTTGTGCTTGACTTTCTCAAATTTTGCCCTATGTGTCATTTACTGCTCTAGTTTAGAGCCCTTTTGGAGCAGTCAAAATCTCATAATTACAGAAGAATTATCAAATGTGCCAGACCCCTTTTCCTCATCAGTAAATGTTGGCACACTTCGAGGCAGACAAGACAATGCACCAGCACAAATTAATGAACAAATAGCTCTATTAAGGTCTCATATGCTATAAATATTCTGAATTAGTTATAATTATTGACTCTGCTGGGGAGATAGTACCTGGTTCACAGCTTGGCTTATCCGATTATATATGCACTGCTATTTTTACTATGAATGTGTTGGATTAAATATTAATAGGTTTAAATTTCAGTATTCCCTCTTCAAAGATGCCTTTTAGAGGAGTTTGTGCCATGTTAGAAACATTGCCTTCCTAAAAAGAAAAACAGAGACATTGCTGGTCTATTAGAAATCTTCTTACTTCCCAAGGAGTTTTTGGAGAAGGACATCCAATTTTGGAAGTGATGTCTTTACAAAATTACAAATAAAAATACACTGATGAAAGTACTAAGACACAATGTGATATACTCAATAGAGTCTTTAAACAGTGTGTCCATTTATGAGGACAATGCAACCACTAAACTTGACTCTCAACAGACCTTGTCATAGATGCAAATACCTCTCAAAATATCACAGCTCATCTGTCTTTGTACTTTCAAAACCCTGTTAAAGCAATTACAAATGTATATCCCTTTGCACTGCAATATAAACCACCCCTTGGAGACAGAGTAAACAATCTAATCTTACAATCATTGTTTCTGGATTAGAGATAAAGCCTCTCACGCTCATTAAGATTCTGCAAATGGTGCAAATCTGATAAAGTACAAGGGCTTACACTTGTAGAGTCCATTTGGAGGCAAATACGATATTATGCAATGGACCAGAATTTAGTGATGCCCAATTTTGAATGAATACAAGAGTTTTCTGAGTTGAATTGCGCACTTCCAGGAGTATTACCAATTGAGAGACAACCAATAAAAAATGTCTTACATCCATTTTCAAAACACTTTATTCAAGAACTAAACTACAATGTTAGTTCAATAAGGATTATAGACCACAAGGAGACAGGATATTTTTGTATTGATGTTTGCATTATATTGCACAGTAGTTGTTGTTGATGTGTTGTTGTTGTTGTTGTTGCACTTTCTGTGACCAATCCTTCGGCAGCACATTGACTAATGGTCTCTCTTGGAACATGCATAACCAAATTTGGATGTTTAATGCTGTGTTCCACTCCAGTGACATGTGAGCATTCAACTCTCAGCAGTTGTGCATGGGGGAATACACCCTGACTGCCAAATCAGCCCATTTAACTCCAAATATAATAAACCCCCTTCTTCTCCTAATGATGCTGAACAAGTTAACCAGGACCAAAAGAGGGAACTAATGCTTGTATCCACCCAGCTGATAATGGGGTTTCATGTGTGTTAAATAGTTCTATCTCACCAAATAACCCCCGTCTCGACGCCCCGGTCTCATCTTTCAGACAGACAGCTGGTCAATGCTGGAGCTGATTGTATTTTGCTCCTGGAGTTGAGCCATCAGTGCAGGCAGTGATGAAGCACAGCCTTATGTACAGTCCCCGAGTGTCAAGGAAATCACTATATGCCTTACTTCTGTAAACCTTTTCACCCATAAACAAAATGAAGGGCATTCTTTTAGCCTGGACTAATGACAGTAGATTATCCCTTCAGGAGATGGAACAAGTCAATGGATGTGATTTCTCCTTGTGTACAGCGCAAATGGCAAACAAACTCATGACACATTGTCAGACTGAATCCATGTATTTTCATGACTTTTAAAATATATCTTGGGCATTTTTCTAGTAGTATTTAATTGTAATTATAATTTCAACTGCATTCTTTATCTGAGAGGTGTGTGTTCCTTTAACCCTATTCAAAGACATGAGGGCCATTTAATGAGGATCTCAGTGGTTTATGAAGCAGTAAGTTCAGAAAATTGATTCAGGAATGTTGTATTTGAATTTTTGTGATTAATTCTCCCCTTGAAACATATTAAGACTTTATTGACAACATAATTTTGTCTCCTCAGACCATGCTAATGTGTGGGATTTCTTCTGTAAATAAGATTTGAAGTATTTATCTGAACAACACATACATGAAGTCAAGATGTGCTATTTCTTGTTTGGGACCATTTTGCACACAGATATTTCACATTATTTACATTATATTCATTCCAGTTTTCATCAACAGCAGCAATCCAGTAGAAAATGCTATTGCCATCTGTTTGCCTTGAATTAGCCTGCACTTTAGTGAGAGTGACCAATTACACTCACAAAGGGAAAGAGTTTGGGCCTGGACATAGACCTCCTGCTCATCTGTTGTAAGCCATTACTCATTGTGGCATTAGCGGCGTGTAATGAACACTTACCTGTGTGTGTGCAGGAGCTGAACTCAACCCGGGCTTAAATTGAGATAAAAAGAGGGTGATTGATCAATTGTTCCCTTTCAGCCGGATTTGCGGAATTCAACAGACAAGACGCCGAGTCTCTGAAAGAAAAGGGAGAACACTGTGATCCGGATTTGCAACTGCATGGTAATTATCTTCACAGCAATTCTTCAGAAAATATCAAAAAAGTCACCAAATATGAAACTGGTAAAATAGGTTTAGAAGATTACACTTTTGGCAAGCCATATTACAATCCCAGTTTTCTAATACAGCCTAATTGTAGAGAGAAAATTTCAAAACTGCTGTCATTTTCTAAGTGTGAACTCCTATTCCTCTTCTTTACTGCAAACAAAAATGTTCTATTGAAGACAAAGAGCCACATGCATACAGTAAGCTATAGTAAGCTGGTAGGGAGGAGAGCTCAGCCAATGAAAAGGCCCCGTTCCTAATCGGCTCGGGATATACAGCAGTTGGATGTTACTTGAACCATATTTCCATTTTCCCTTTTTCATCTACTGATACAGGAGCTTTTACTCAAGAGCGGGGGGACTAGCATGTTCAGATGTATTGCATGGCAGCGTCGAGATAAAAGGAGATTACATGCAGCTGAAACAATGTTGAAATAGGAAATTAGAGGATAAGA
>JAADKR020371640.1:0-14474 GCA_011763505.2 Lythrypnus dalli | reverse complement strand
GTGGTTGATGAGAGGCGTGGCTGGCTGTGCACAGATGAGGCACACCTGGAGCTGATTGACAGACTACACACCTGGAGAAACTCGGAATATATGGAATGAAAACACAAAAACACTTCCGCCGTCTTTTGTGCTGCCTCAGTCTTCCCGCTCTCGTCAGCAGGACGAGTGATGCAGCCAGAGATATAGTTGCTTTAATCCTACATTATGAAGACATTATTGACATATTGGCGACGCATGCACCGTTAACACTAACACAGCCACACTGTCAAAATATAAACGATGCCTTTTCCCATCGTTGTAAGAGAGACAATGTGCTACAAGCCCAGTTTTATCAGTCTTTGAAGCTGCAGAAATAACCTGGCCTTTATAAAGAAGTGAAAATGAAATCTGTGCAATGAAACACTGCAATAGTTTGACATGCGTTTACTGAGTAAGAATGGAAAATAGCCAGTATATTTGCCTCATGAATGATCAGTATATACTATATTAGTGTATTAATAGAAACAATAAACCATTAACAACAAGCAGTTTTATACAGGTGCAATGTAAACATCCATATTACTCCAACCTTGAGTTCATTGTTTATACTAAATTACAAAAAAAAATCATAGCAACTTTTCAAGACATGAAGAAATGGACCCTTTTTTCAAAAATAACATTTATTCAATCATGAGAAAATCATTTCTTACAGAAGAATAGGCATAAGAGTATCACTCCTGGTTCCCAGAGCTTTGTTTTCAGTTGTAATGATCTGCATACTCCCTGTACATGCTGCCGAACTCCAGTGCAGCTCTCCCTGTACATGCTGTCGACCTCCAGTGCAGCCCTCCCTGTACAAGCTGCTGACATCCAGTGCAGCTCACTCCCTGTACATGCTGCTGACCTCCCTGTACATGTTGCTGAGGTGACCAAAGTGCTTTTTAGTAAAAATACACAGTAAAATTAGAATAAAGCGAGACAAAGACAATAGCAAACTCAGGTGCAGAGCCCACCATTTTATGGAAATTGGTCAGAATTTTCATAGTAAAAATAAATAAATACAGTGGACCCTCGCCATATTGCGCTTCACCTTCTGCGGTCTCGCTGTTTATTTTATCAGTCAAGAGTGTGCTGGGAACTCATTTCAGCACGGCACTTTGCCAGTGATGGGCCCAGGCTCCTCCTGTGACACACAAAAGAAGTATCAAAACCAGAAGTGCATTCATGTTTCCTACATTACAGGACCTACAGTAAATAGCGTTTTACAAACGGTCCGGCAGCTCCCAAGCAGCTCATTCAAGAGGAGATGCTTATTTGTACACAGACCTGTTTGGTTTTCTACCTGGAGAAGATACTGCCCTGGTCCTACAGGAGAAACTACCATGACCCTGACCCATGACCCCAACCCTATCCCATGACCCTAACTCATATCTTTTTGGTGCATAAAAACATACGTTTTCACCAAAATGTCATTTGAAGTGGACCAGGACTCCGTTGAAGCAGCATCAGGAGACGGCAGGACAGTCCTGCCGCTGCTGAACAGGTCGTCCACAGAATGGTCATCTCTGAGAACACATCCCCATATCTCTTCTGTAAAGCAAGAACATGAGCACAGTATAATACAGTTGATTGCAAAACTTTGTAGAACAACCATCTACTCCATAATTCAAATGTTATTTTACAATAACTTCTGAATATCCCATAAACTGAAAGCCCAGCACGCTCCGTGACTTCAACAAAGAAACATCTTATTATTAGTAATTATATGGGACATTATAATATTCCACACACATACATGTTGTTTTATAAGCCATCCAATGTGGGTTGTTTACATTCCAAGATGCACCCTCCCCAAAGTTGACCTAAAAGAACATTATTAAAATATACAAATGTCTTTTTCAGTGCAGAAGTGATAAATCAATCAATCAAGTTAGTTTTGTATAGCCCTAATCACAACACGTGTTGCCTCAAGGGGCTGTAAGGGTGACCCGGCTGGTCAGATACAACCGGACACTGTGGAGCTGAAGTCCACCATTGAAGACTCCGAAGCTGAAGTCCACAACTGAAGACTCCGAAGCTGAAGTCATCCCCAGAGACCCGGAGCCGAAGTCCATCATCGGAGATCCCGCAGCTGAAGTCCATCACTGGAGACCCCGGAGTTGAAGTCCATCACGAAGCACCCAGAAGTTGAAGTCCATCACGAAAGTCACCTGAAAAACATGTCCCATTCCACAGGGGAAGTGGGACAGGAGACAGGGGACATCGTCCTGCCTCCCTGTTTTAAAAGCCTAAGGTTACCTTCGATGTCACCCACTCTGGCCCCCGGGTAACATCTGATGACAGACACTGCTGGGAGCTTCACGTCCCTAACTACAGAACTCCCAATCACCAGATCACAGGGCTCAGCCGGTGTGCCGCTGAGTGGAGTAAACCTATTGTGGACAGGAAGCGGTTGGTGCTCTAAGGGTGTGCGCTTAGCACTTTTCTTCCCCCGGACAGTCACAAATCTGCCCTGGTCTGGTCCCGGCTGCACGGGACCTGCTGGAGAACTAGCCTTTCTGCCGCTATTCCTCACACTGTCAGAGCGCGCTTCAGTGCCTGAGACTACCTCGCTAAAGCTAATGCTAGCCTTACCCTCGAGTCTGCGTAGCCGTTCCTCTAACTCTGTCACCCAGGCCTTCAAAGCTAAAACTACACTACATTTAACGCAACTGCTTTTATCATCCGTGAATGCGGCCGAATTCCGGCTCGCCATATGGCAGATTGAACAAGAAAGGGCGAAAGAAGAGGTCGAAGAAGAGGATACGCCCTCCATCGTAGAGTGAAGCAAGCAGTTCATGGCTTCATGGCTTCAATTTATATAGGTTGATGCTAGTTAGCCAGCCAACGCGAGCTAAAGGAGCTAGTGCTAGCCGGCTAATGCTAGTCAGACCGCTAGCGCACTAACGCGCAAGAGGGAGAGGATATAATCCACGTAACAGGGACTCTGCGGGTTAGGAACCTTTAGATAGTGCTCTGTGGATTAACAGCAGCAATAGAGAGGGCAAAAGGAGCTAACCCGGCAATGCTAGCTGGCTAGCTAGCTACTAGCACGCCAACTCTGAATGAGGTGATCCACGCTAAAAGGTGGATAAATCGGAGGGTAGGACTCCACGGAGGTTAGGGGCCAATTACATTTACTGTATTTTGTGTTCTTACCGGGTCGACGCATGCGCAGAAGTGGTCGACGCATGCGCAGAAGTGATTCATGTATCATTCAGATTTCATTTTCATATTTCACTGTCCACTCAATCCCTACATGAAACAGAACATTTTCTCATAACTGATTGTATAACATACAAAACATGATGACCAAAAATCGATCGACTTTTTACTAATTTGTCATGATAATACAGTATACTATTATGAGCACCATACATAATATTTTAGTAAATCTATTACCACTGATAACAGCACGTAGATAAGTATAGTAAACTACAAACTTATCCCGTCATAGTTTAATCATTTTAACAACAATCGAGGCCAAAAGCTGCAGTGGAGCTTCGAAGAACTCTACCCCAGCGATGGCGCGCTCAGGGCGGCTACAGTCCGCACCGA
The DNA here is from genome assembly GCA_011763505.2 of Lythrypnus dalli. NCBI lineage: Eukaryota > Metazoa > Chordata > Actinopteri > Gobiiformes > Gobiidae > Lythrypnus > Lythrypnus dalli. Next base: position 10,898 of record JAADKR020371640.1, on the reverse strand, counting down.
GAGCCGCAAAGAGGTTGGAGCCACATTTAACTTGGGATTGAATCGCTAAAGTAACTGTCGGGGTTACATTAGAAGTGGACATTTCTCGCCTCAATTTGCCTTAAAAGTTAGCTTTACTTGAAAAGAAGGGTAAAAAATGCCAACATTGACTTACCAAGTTGTTTAGCTAGCTCAGCTAGTTTTGCTATCGGCCGGAGCAGCAAAGCATTATGGGATCAGCTTTCGGTTCACTGATGTGGAAAAGAAAAATTTGGCGACACATGCACCATTAACACCAACACAAACACGTGTTCAGTGCCACTGTGTCAGTTCAGTCAAGTTGGAAACATATTCACAGATATGAATATAATGTTAACTAATGAAATCTCGCAATGTGTCAATAATGTCTTCATTTATCAGGATTAAAGCACCTAAATCTCTGGCTGCCTTACTCATCGATGAGTGCAGGTAGAGTGAGGCAGCACGGAAGACAGCAGAAGTGTTCTTTTGTTTTCATTCCATATATTCCGAGTCTTGCCCTGCCCTGCCCTGTAAAAACACACACCACTTTTGAGTTAGCTGTTCTAAAGAAGCATTGCCTGATGTGAACCATGGCTCGCACACAAAGTTCTCAAAAGACCGAGGATCAAGAATTGTTTCGTTACATGAAGCTGGAAGGAGTTACAAAAGAGTCTCTAAAAGCCTTGATGTTCATGTCTCTTTGATAAGACAGATTGTCTACAAATGGAGAAAGTTCAGCACTGTTGCTACTCTCCCTCCTGTAAAGATGACCACAAGAGCACAGTGCAGAATGCTCAATGAGGTGAAAAAGAATCCTCGAGTGTCAGCTAAAGCCTTGCAAAAATCTCTGACACATGCTACCATTTTTGTTGACAAATCTACAGTAAGTAAAACATTAAACAAGAATGGAGTTTATGGGAAGACACCACACAGGAAGCCACTGTCGTCAAAGAAAAACATTGCTGCACATTTGAAGTTTGCAAAAAGAGCACCTGGGTGGTCACAGCACTGCTGGCAAAATATTTTGTGGACAGAAGTAACCAAAATTGAGTTGTTTGGAAGTAACACACAATGGTATGTGTGGAGAAAAAAGGCACAGCACACCAACATCAAAAACCTCATCCCAAATGTTAAATATGGTGGAGGGGGTGTCATGGTTTGGGGCTGCTTTGCTGCCTCAGAGCGTGGACGGATTGCTGTCATCAACAAAAAAATGATTTGTATCAAGACATTTTGCAGGATAACCTGAGACCATCTGTCCGCCAACTGAAGCTCAACAGAGGATGAGTGATGCAACAGGACAACGACCCATATCAACAAATCAACAACAGAATGGCTTAAACAGAAGAAAATACGCCTTCTGGAGTGGCCCAGTCAAAGTCCTGACCCCAACCCGATTGAGATGGTGTGGCATGACCTCAAGAGGGAAATTCACACCAGAAATCTCAAGAATATTGCTGAACTGAAACAGTTTTGTCAAGAGGAATGGTCCAAAATTCCTCCTGAACAATGTGCAGGTCTGATCTGCAACTACAGGAAACGTTTGGTTGAGGTTATTGCTGCCAAAGGAGGGTCAACCAGTTATTCAATACAAAGGTTCACATACTTTCCCACCCTGCACTTTGAATGTTTACATGTTGTCGTCAATAAAACAATGAAAACATATTGTGACAAACATTGTGACAAACATTTGTGCAGTATTAGTTTAAGCAGAATGTGTTTGTCTATTGTTGTGACTGATCAGATCAGAACACATATAATGCCCAATTTATACAGAAATCCAAGAAATCCCAAAGGGTTCACATACTTTTTCTTGCAACTGTATATCAGACTTTTCTTATATATATATATATATATATATATATATACAAATACCAGTTTGTAATTCATTTGTGATAACTTTTACTTTCGAAAGCACCAGAGCGGCCACAGCAAGCCATAATTCAAAAGTTTGCGTAGGTATCTACATCAAAGTCAAAATACAAATGTTAAAACAGGGCTGTATCAACTGTAATTTAGAATTGATTTATTTTCTTATTGAATGTTTCAACAATCATTTGACTAAAGCTAAGCAATTCCAGTTCAGTTTCACAGTACCTTGACAACACCTGTCTGTGTTCTTACATTGTGTATTTTTGTAGGAAGGTGACATCTCAAACAACCCTCTCGCCCTGATCCCAGTCTTGGCTGACTTCTTCCGACTGAAAGATCTTGGGTTGCTTGCTCTGGATGTGTCTGGGCTGGTCACAAAATACCCTGATCTTAGGTACTCTTGGTTGTGCTGAGTTACCATTCAAAAAAGAATGCTGTGAAAATAGTTAAAGGAGTGATTTTTTTTAAATGACTGTAGTTTAGAATTGATTTTTACAAAACAATTATACAAAAAGAGAGTTCAAACACTAATCATTTGTTAAAGTTCAGTGAAGCTTTTATTTCAGATGATGAAAACCATCATCATTTGTGTAAAATGCTGCGCTATTATGCAATAAAATCATAGAAAAGTAACTTAATTACTTTTAAATGTGTACTTTTTACTTTAGTACAGAGTAGTATATTTAGTATATTTATGACCATGTATTTACAATGTACAAATAATTTGTCTCGTTCCACCACTGCAGTCTAGTTAGGGGCATATATAGGGCAGTATAATAGTTTTACCACAATTGTATGCAAATGAGTTGAATAGAGTGGGCATGCTTTGCCCCACTTCTCCTAAATCACTGATTGCTTTTGTTACTCATATATTTTAACCTACTATGCACCCTTTGGATTGCAATTGAAATTTCCCTGATCTGAGAATCTTTCTGTCTGCTTCGTACTTAAGCCCCTTTATTTGGAACCCTTTAAATTACTAATCACATCTCCAGCTTCAACCAAATTTGATGCTAATTCAAGCTTTTCCTGACCATCTTTAAGCTCCCTTTCTTTTTCTCCAGTGTGGATCATCTCTCGGTGCTGCTGGACATTCGTGGAGATGTGTCGCGGGACCTCAGGAGCTCACTGGTAGGCCTGCTGGAGCAGAGTGCTCCCGCTCTGCCAGTGGGATATCGGCCCATATTCAGCGATATTCCGGTGATTCCTATCAACATGACTTTTTGCTTACCCATGGCCAAATGTGCTTGAGTGTTTGAGTAATAACTCAAAACATATAATGTGTATATGTGGCTTAAAACATGTTTTACCATACTATTGAAGTATGAGGGATATGTTTTTTGCAAAAATGTAGAATAATAAAATACATGTGCAGTAATTAATCAAATACAGCAGAAGTCTCCAACTTTTTTTTTTAATCTATGAGCTACTTTTATGGAACAAAGCTTGCAAGGGCAAGCTGCAATTTATTTATACATCCTCATCTTAAGACTACCATATGCACCTAAATGTTTGCCATTTGTGTTCAACATGTTCAGAATAAAAAGGACATGCATCTAAAATGTGAGAGTTCTTTGTTGTTCTCCAATAATTATTAAGAATTGTTGTTCTTTTATTTACACTCACTTATTTAGTCAATAAAAGTCCATTCACACAGTTGATTTTCAATCAAATAAGAACTGCATGTTATGTGGATTAGCTTTATTAATTATGTTCCCCTGTAAAGTCTATAGGCCAACTACACATCTCATTCCATTCTGATCTCATTTCTTCAGAGAACTGGTTTGATACTTGATTCGATCTATCTGGTCAGGAAAAAGCCGAATGACAAGGTCCATGTCTGAACAAATGGGAGATTTGACAATTCTTGGGAAAACCTTTTAAACACCTTTTGGTAACACTTTTGTGAAAATAATGTAATATAAATCTTTTCAATAAAGTAAAAACTATGTAGCAATATGGAACAGTTCATATTCACAAATATAATTTAAGCTTATTTTAACTTATGTCAACTATTCAGGTTGGTTGGTGCTAAAACACATTTAAGATTAGTAAAGACATTATGCTTCCCCTAGTGATCCTTTTTGTGAAGTTGAAAATGTTAAATAATGAGATTAAATAGTATGATCGAACTAACATACCCAAGTATAACTGTTGCAACGATATCACCAGATGGACTCTCAAGATAGATTTAAAAAAAGGTTTAACAGATTTATTTTACAAAAAAATGGAACAGAGTTCTGGAGTTATGGAGCTGAGGCTGGGGCTGAGAAGGAGGCGAGAGGCAAATCTGGAACTTGACAGGGTACTGCACACAAGTAGGTAAGTATTGACAGGTAAGTCGCAAAGAACAGGATTCTCAAAAAATAAAATAAAATGGGAGGCTAAATAGTACTATGTGAGGCAACGAACAATCTGGCAGAGAGTGAAGGAATGAACAGGTCTGCAATACATCGTAGATTTGTGGATATTTCATGGATATAAAGTCAATTTACAATGGATCTTGATTTGACCACATACACATGTGGTCCTAAGCTCCATGGGGTCAGTAGACCCTAACATCTTGATTCTTGGTAATAGCTCCTCAATAACATAAAAAGAAGTTAGGTTAATACATTGACCCAAAAATGCAAGCAGAGAGAGCAAAGCAGTTCAAATGTATTTCAATGCGAACGTTTTTTAGAGTGGTTCACAAAACAAGCTGAAGGTCCAGACAGTGAGTTGCTGCCAATTTTAATTATATGAAAATGTATTTATAAGTAATTAATAAACATTATTACTTATTATGACTTATGTAATAGTAATAAGAAATAATAACAACAAAATAATAATAATAATAATAATGCATTTGTTTTATATTGAGTTTTCTCGGAAACTGTAAAGTGACTTTCACTTCACTTTCGCCAATCTGCGCCATCGGCCCTTCGACCACCACTAACCACTCACTCAAACACCATTCACCTATCCTGGCCTATGTTTTAGGGAAGGTAGGGAAAAAACGAAGAATTCTGAGGCAACCTTTGCAGGCACGGGGGGAACCTGCAAACTCTAAAGAAAGGCCCTATCCAGGTGGGAATCGAACATGAGACCTTCTTGCTTGTGCTGTGTGTGACATGTCAGTGCTCAGGTCATCAGGTGATTGGCAGCTGACACAGACGGGGCCTATAAAATCAGGTGTGTAATTTCCGAGCGTCTCACACACACACCTTCCGTAGCGCGTCGGGGGCGGAAGATGCTGCAGGACCACGTTGTCCGCTTCTTTATAAAGCTTCTTTATGGGAGCGTGTTTTGCTCAACCCTTGTAAGTAATGCAACTCCCGCCTTCTGTTTCTTGAACGCTTTTAACATAACTTGCTAGTAGATCAAGGACTGTTGTGGGCTGAGTTCTACTGGATGGCCGCACGGTTTCTCACCTTCCCCCAGTGCTGCGCATGGGTTTATGCGGAGGCGTTCTCTGGGATCCGAGGCTCTCACACCTTGGTCTTTGTCCGCCCCTTTTGGGCATTTTGGGTGAGCTAAATCTTTACTGTGACAGATCCTAAGTTTGGGAATTTTAAGCTGGTCCGGGGACAAGCCGTGTCCGAAACGCTCCTCCCCCTTCTCCACGTTCCACAGGTGCACATCTGGGCTGGCAGGTAAGTTGCCAAAGTTCTATCTGGGTATTTTCTATATTTAGGCATTGCTGCCTTCGGCGCACCTGTAAACAACCGCCACCAAAGGGCGCCGTTGTTTTGTCCATGCTGACCTCTCCAGGTCCATCTACATTTTAAAGACTCCCTACCTGCACTAACGCACTTTCCACTTGCTTTTTGCACAGGTTCCCTTTGTTTGGGGTGAGTGCAATAAACCTAGCGTGGCCTTCACATGTGAGTTATTTTATTGTCCGGGTTCACCCCTGTGGCGTTGTTGAACAATATTTACACCTACTCTTCCTCCCCTTGCCAGTAAATGTAATACAATCAATGTGAAACTATTCTAAGATTTTGAAATGCAATACACTGACGACACAAAGTAATGGAAAATGTTACAAAATACATTTTCAGTATTCTGAAACTCAACAGAAGTTCATTGCATACAGGATATGGGGGCGCTCAGGGTCGTTCTATCTGTGGCTGCTGATTCACCGTCGCCACAGTTACTCAATGTTGTGTTTTGATTGGATTGGGATGTTTTGAGTATAATGTGTCAGCAGTATGTTCTATAGCATTATGTTGTAGCCAACATCCAGTGACTTAAAAAAGCTATCCATGTGATGAAGGTGTGAGTATAAACTAACAAGTAGTCACATGGCTGCCCTGCTCCTTTACTTTCAGTCCTCCATAAATAATTGAAAGCGGTGCACTCGGATCCATTACACATATTTCTTTCCCCTTGCCTTTGCCTGCTTTTTCCATTAAAACCGCTGATGACAGAAGGCTAAAGGTTTTATTACCAAAAGACAATGTGAGTTTGTACCTCATCATCATCATCTCCGGGACCAGGACACAGACTTGTTTTCCCATGATTGATTCAGACATTGTCCTCAACATTAACCATCACAATGTCGGGACCTAGCAGTGAGCACATCCATAAGTCGACCCTGGCAGTGTACTTGGTAAGTGTCTCTTTTGTTTATTAATATTACTGTTTTTGTTAAATTAAAATCTGAAACGGAAAGCTATCAAATTAGGGTTGCATGATTTTAGAAGAGTGTAATTGCAGGCAATACTTGCCAGAAAAAAACAGAAGAGAGATACGGATGACAATGCACATTTTAAACATGCCCAGGAGCAATCAACATTTGAGAGAAGACTGAAACATGAACTGCAAAGTGAGGACAAGAATCACATGCACTGCAGAACATGCATTTAGTATAAATAAATATATAGTACAAAGCAGTGTTCTATCACAAATATTTCTTCTTGCTATGGTTTGGATAGAACTGTTGCCAATCTACTCCATTTTGTCCCCAGAATTTAATGGAACACTTCAACCCAGGCCTGCAACAGCTTGTAGATCTGGGCAACAGCTATGTCAAAGCATTCCAAGGTAATGTTATGGTTTCATTTATTCCTTGTGCCCTTCTCAAAAGTTTTCCCTTTTATTTAACAAAGATATTGTTTGTACAGTAGTCCAAGGAAACATGATAGCTGGTGACTTAGCATATCACATGACAGTCCCCTGGTGCATAATTGATACTTCTTAAAATATTTTTGTTTTAAAATGTAAAAATAATGTATGAAAAACTGGCAAGTCATTCAGTCCAAGTTTCTGTCCAGGTAAGGCTCCTTGAGGCGTTTTCATACCAAAGTGTTCATGAGGTGCCACCCCTTTTACTTCCCAGGCAGATATTTACACAATGACATTTTATGTAACTGTTGGTGAACAGTAAGATGTATTAAGATTCAGGGAAGTCTTTGCATTGCCATTTTAATTTGACATTAGATTTTTACATCATGTTTGTCTAAATTAAATAAAAGAGAATTGTTTCTTAATTTTTCAATGATTTAATCATAATCATTTTGGACTAAGCATGCGTCAAGGTCCCTCAAATAAGGCCATATCGAGCGTCCCACCAGCCCTGCCTCAGCTCTGGACCATGCCAGGTCCAGAAGAGGGGCTTCTAATTGACTTTTTTAATTTAAAATAAAAAGTCACAGTCTCACCAGGCGAGTGAACTGATCAGGTGTAATAGTTCAACATCCACAGAGAAGGACATCACTTTATGACATAAAGAAAGTTTTTTAGAAACAGACATACATGTTTTACCAAAATACGCATGAGACAGACAGACAGACACAGAGAAAGAGACAGACAGGCAGATAGATAGATTAATACTTTATTAATTCTGGAGGAAATTCAGTGGCTGTCTGTTGCTCAAATACATACAAAGTCAAAGAGTCAACTCTTCCTGAAGTGGCTGCTTTACACAGTCTGATGTTGTGAGGGCAGTGGCGGATGCTGGTCTTTCAAGGAGAGGAAGCTCAATTTCGGCATATAATATAATGCGTCGGTAAAAATAACTAAATAAACATAAATAAATAATAATAATACATTAATTAATGACTAAATTAATAATACTAAATAATAAATAAATAATCATAAATAAATACAAATAACCAGAAATAACAGCTCCATTTGCCGCTAGTCATTTTTCACAAAGAAAATTACGCTAAGATGTTGAGAAAAGTCTCCTGTTTGAGCGCGGATGTTTTCACCAAAAGATCGCTGATCCGCTCATTTCGCTGTCAATCAGGCTCAGACAGATCATCCAATAATCATGCAGAAGTCCAGCGTCCGAGCCTGGCGAGCCCCGCCCACTGTCCCATAGACTCCCAAAGACGCTCGGCGTCCGGGGGCGAGACAAAGCACAGCATTTATCCAATGACTCGTTTCGTTTCGTGGCACGTTTGCATCACTATTGAAGGCAGTGGACTTCTCAGCGTCCGCACTGTTGAAAGCGCTGGAAGACTAAAGGCAGCTGATTCAGAACAAAAGTTGAACGCATTGTAGCAAATATTTAGTCAATGACATGTGCACACAACAGTTTATATTTGATCACCTATTTTTTGGACATTATAGGGGAAGCTCAGCTTCCCTTGCAGTCTTATGCTACGTTCCCAACACACGCTTCGAGGGCGGCGGGAGACTCCAGTTTAAATTCAAACAAAAAGGTGGACTTGAGTCGAGCTCTCTTGCGGCGCGGCGGGAGCTTCCAGCGCGGCGCCTCCAGGCGTCCAGCGCTGCGCTTCCCCGGCGTCAAAGCGTCGGCCGCCTCGGCCGCTCTGGACGCGTTGACGCAGAAGTTCACCTCTGAATAATGTGGTGAACCCAGACACAGCGCAGAGGAGCCCAACAATGACGTGTCTGGCTTTATTTATTAAATATAGTCAAGTATACTCGCTCAACTGGGTCTGTCATTGTACAAAGAGACCAGAAACAACCAAACCCCTCCCTTTTTCGATGCGTATCCAGAACAGACGCGTGTCCAGGCACCACTATGGCACAAAATAACGACGCGCCCAATTTTCCCCGACGCGCGTCCAATTTTAAAAAATGCCAGCGTCCGCGTGGAAGCTTCCAATGCTTTTGGAGTCGTGCGGTGGGAACATAGCACTAGAGCAATCGCCACTGCATGAGGGACAAATGAGTCTCTCAGTGGAGCACCTCAGCATGAGAAATCTGGAGCTCACGGCAAGAGAATACTAAGTTCATGGGGTGGTTCTGATTGGACTGGATTATCCTGATCTTAGATAGTGTCCTTTGCTCCACCAACTTCTCCCTAGCCCAGAGACCAGGTTCCCTCTTTATGAAAAAAGAATAGAAGGGCATAGAAGAGAATTGAATAGCCACTTTATTAATTTCAGCAAGTACACAGTTGTGAACCCTGGAACGAAATTACGTTGCAGTTATTCTCGCTGCAATAGGGACTGGCAAAAAAGTAAGAGCAATAAAATCAAATGAGTATAAAAGTCTAATAAAATATCTCTCTCTGTTTGAAATATATACAAATATACACAATAAAAACAAGGAAACAGTTATATACGTTTCTATAAATAACCAGTAAAAATGAGTTTCCTTCTGTAAGAGAAAATATTGCACGTTCATAGATGTTCCACCTATAGTTTGTGAATTCCGCATATTTTTGCACATGTGATTGTGATATACATACAGTGGTGTGCGAAAGTTTGGGCAACCATGTTAATTTTCATGATTTTCCTTTGTAAATCCTTGGTTCTCAGGATAAAAAAACAGTTACATATATCACATAGAAGACAAACACAGTGATATTTGAGAAGTGAAACAAAGTTTATAGAATTTACAGAAAGTGTGCAATAATTGTTTAAACAAATTTAGGCAGATGCATATCTTACTGATTTCCCCTGTTTCCATACTAAGAACCACCAGTTAGTCAATCCACTTATTCACTTAAATTGCAATTTATTGAAGAAGCATGGACACGAGCATGACCCTACTTTCATGCTATACACTTGGCAGATGTCAGCACATCAGCATGCTCGTCAGCCCGCTGGACTCCTAAAAGTGAGTACCAAAAACAAAAACCATTCACCATATAAAGACTGACAAAGTAGGCTGGGCTACCACAACCCTCAGTTCTGAATTGTTTTACTGTGTCAGCTGTTTGTGTGTGTCCCGGAGCCACTCTTGACCCTATGACCTCCCGAAAGATAGCTAGTACATGACTCCATTGTCCGATCAGTCTCCACACTCATGACTCTGTCATTATGTTTTACTCTCCTCAAGCAAATGTCTTCTTGCATCCCTTTGCTCTACAATATTGTGATAGCTGTTGTTACTAATTCTAAACTGTGTTATGCTCCCACACATCAATTTGGGCACTGTTGTCGTTTTACTGATTTCAAATTCTTTAGCACTAATAATTGGAACTCAAAATTGGTTTGACCTATGTATATAGTTGAATTCAATCATGAGAAAGGGTATTTAAGGCCAATTGCAGGCTTTTTTCTCCTCTTTGCATCTTCTTTGAAGAGTAGCGATATGGAAGTCTCAAAGAACTGTCAAACTACCTGAAAACAAAGATTGTTCAACATCATGGATTAGGGGAATGGATACTCAAAGCTGTCTCAGAGATTTCAGTTGTCTGTTTCGACAGTTGGGAACAACAAGACAAACAAGAAGAACAAAGCATTTCAAGAAAAAAACACCTGATGCCTACAGTCAAATTTGGTGGTGGTTCCATCTTGCTGTTGGGCTCTGTGGTCAGTGCAGCTGCTGGGAATATTATTAAAGTTGAGGGAGACATGAATTCCACTCAACTGGACAGTTTGAAGATTCAAGTTTTTTCTACTATGACCACTACCTGGACGACTGAGAGTTTACACAAACCAATTATTGCATACTTTCTACAAATCCTATAAACTTCATTTTACTTCTCAAATATCACTGTGTTCGTCTCCTATGTGATATATCAAAGTGTTTTTTTTATCAAAAAAACCAATGATTTATAAAGGAAAATCATGAAATTTAACAAAGTTGCCCAAACATTTGCACCCTACTATATGTAT
>JAADKR020371558.1:0-14480 GCA_011763505.2 Lythrypnus dalli | reverse complement strand
AACGGAGCTCGGGCATAGAAGGCTGTGCTTTGTTGCGCCTCTGTGGAGTAGTACTGACACATGACCACCAGATGCCAGTGTAGAGCGGTGGTTCGAATCATGTTTTTGAAGCCTCGAAGCATTTGGTTCAAGTGCTTTGCTGTTTCATGAGGCTTCAGTTTTGCTATCACTAACCAGGACTAACGTAGGACTGGATCAGGTCTGGACCAGGACTAAACCGGGACTAATCCAGAACTTACCAGGACAACTCGGACAAAACCAGGACTAAAATAGGGATAAGCCGAGGCTAAGCCGGTACTGGATCAAGTCTGGACCAGGACTAAACCCAGGACTAAACCCAGGACTAAACCCAGGACTAAACCCAGGACTTGACCCAGGACTTGACCCAGGACTTGACCCAGGACTTGACCCAGGACTTGACCCAGGACTTGACCCAGGATTTGACCCAGGGCTGACCCAGGACTAAACCAGGACTAATCCAGGTCTGGTTGTTGCAGTGTTGCGGAGGCCTCGGATTCTCCTCCTCTCAGCGCGCCGCCATCTTTCTCCTCCTTCTCCCCGCACCAGCACTAGTCCCGCCCTCTGGCTGAAACACGGCTTCTGATTGGACAGTGAGAGCGGGGAGATGACCTGCAGAGCAGGGGATTTGTAGTCACAAATGAAGCACTTATGAAGAAAAGCACCAAAAATGAAGGTCTCATGTTTTTGGAAATGAAAGTAACAATCTGTATAATATATATATGGTGATTTAATTTGTTTTCATCCCTTTAAGTGCTCAAATCAGGAAAAATATGTTTATGAATAGAACATTCTGGTTTGTAAGCTTTAGAGTTGTTATCCTGTCGCTGAATGGTTGAATGAAATCTTAGATCTTTTCTGATTTGAGCACAAAACATGCTTTGTGCATGGAATGTTTTTGACTAACTTCCTGTTGGCCAGTGTAGGGTAAACACAACTTCACTGGCCAACAGGAAGTTGGCCAAAAGCATTCAGAGCACAGAGCGTATTGGGGCATGTGTTTTATTCTGTTTTTACTTTTGTTACATCTACAGTTCTGTGCAAAATCTCACTATATTAATGCAAGACACTGCAGTTTTCTGACACAAAAAAGTTTTTCTATTGTTTTCTATGGAAGAAAGACATTTCATTTGTAAAAACGTATGTATTTTTATATTTTGGTGATTAAATCAGGCTTTATCCAGGCAGCGGCAAGTCAAATGCAATGCTTTTTAATGACATTTTAATGCCCCAAAAGAACAATTTAGTATTCCCTTTAATACAGGAGTCGCGGTCCCCAAGTCGGCCGCAGCACATTTGTATGACAAATCAATATAGGGCTAAATGATCAAAAAATATGACATTTAATTGTCAGGGTAACTTCAGGTTTGTCCAAGTAAAATGTAAGACTCTTTTAATACCTTTTCAATGTCCTTACGGTGAAATTTGAAACTTAGTCTCCAATTTGGGAATTGTGGCTTAAAGGCTGTTTAACAAGTGATCTATCAGTTGCAGTGCACGCCGTGTTTAAAAACGTGTCAACAATGTTTTCTTTAAAATGACTTCAAAAGAAGGTATTCAGGCATTTAGTCTCCTTCCATAATGTCTGTGAGAGAAACATGCAAGTGCCACACAGAAAGGCAAAGGAAAGCAAGAAGGTCGCGAGTTCAATCCCCAGATCGCTAAAAAAAAAGGTTTAAAAAACAATATCTGCACTTTATTTAACTGCAAATTTAAACTGGGCTCATTCTATTGTTCAGTTTTTGTCGCCAAAAATATTGGCAATTTTGGGCATTTTTTAGGATTAAAATGTCTTGTTTTTATATAAAATCCTAAAATGACAGAAAGCGTGCAATACATTTTTGTCTCATATTCATGTCAGTAATCTGTATAAGTTTCAAAATTGATATCTCTAAATGTATTTTTTTTTTCTGTATTCACCTGCAGCGTCTCGCCTCAAGTATCGAGAACAGAACCTTTGACAGCACAAGTCTCGTGTGGCCCCAGAGTCAGTTTATGCTCGGGGCCCCTTTAGGCCGAGGCTGGCCCTGGATGCAAAGATGTTTACAGAGGTTCTCTTGGATTGTTTGTGTGTTTTTTTGTAGTGCCTTGGCAGAGGTCTGCTCTTCCGGTTCTGGTTTAGGTTTTTGCACAGAACTGCAGCTCTGAAGTTCTTGTGGTGACTTGTACAGTTTTTTAATTGTGAAAGTGTAAATAGTTTGTACAGTTTTCAACCTCTTATATATTTTGAAACTCAAAGATTGTTCTTGAAAATGAACACAAGGAATGACCGTCCTCACGTCCTCCACTGTGTTCAGCGAGCAAAAAGCGCAAAGTACTTCAGAGAACAAGACTATTTAATGCTATTCTATGCCACAAATGCAAAGGAACTATCCATTTCCCCCAATTGTAACCAATTTGTAACCATCAAAATTAATTTAAGAAAGTAAATTACACACAACAAACACAAAGAAATCATTCAACCGAGCGTATTTTGGAACATAAATGAAGCATTTTCACTGAATTTATGAAGTCAGCAACATAAAGGGTAAAAAAAAAACTCAATTTAATGCCTGCTGGAGCCAAATTCAATGATTTTTAATGATATTTAAGACCTAATTTAGCAGTTTCTTTTACGATTTCAGCGTGTTTGTGTTTCCTAGTTGCATATATAAAACCTGAAACTGTCCTCATTTTTACAGATCAAGGTGAGGTCTTCACCAACAAGGTAGCTCCGGGTTTGGCAAGGTGAAATTTAAAACCTTTATAAAGCCATCACAGTGTTTAATGCCACTGTTGCAAATCTTATTTAGCTGACAATTAAAATAAATTACACATTAAATCAAATGGTAATTAGGATGGAATAAACTGATAGGGAAAATATTGTAAAAGTTGATAATAATAAAACTAAATAAAAAAATAAACAAAATAAAGTTAGTTTGAAGATTGTGTTTAAAAATAAGTTATATCACATTTTTGGATGTCAAGTGTGCTTTTCTATCATAATAATTTTAAAAATCGATTCACAAATCGAAAAACATTATTTTAAGCATATTTTGACAAAAAAAAATCTTAAATAACCTGAAAAAGAATTCTAAAATTGTCCAAATGTACTCAGCAGCACAAATTCCAATACCTCAAGCATTTTCAAATAATTTAAGGCAAGATTAGCATTTTTTTGTTTTTATTTTTCATAATGATGCTTTTAGGGCCTTAAGTGTATGACAAAGACCTGATATACCTGATACAAAGACCTGATATAAAATTGTAAAATTTAACATATCAATGTGGCGGCGACACAATAATGTTTTTATTCCTGGGCTGGTCCTTGTGTTCATTTTCCCTCATTTCATCAAAGTCAAACTTCCAAATGGATTTTATTTTGGCGTGTTTTGCACATTTTGTTGGCTGTAAATGCTGCTGCTTTGCTTCAGCTTTAAACTCAAAACACTTCAGCTGTTAAAAAAAAGGATTATTTTTCGTAGTATTTGCTCTGTTTATTTGTGTCACGGGCGCCATGTTTCTCAAGAACAAGCCCACACGAATCTGACAGTTTCGTCATTGTTGGACCTGCTTAGGTCTAGATTTAGTCCAAGTTTGGTCCTGGTTTGGTTGTGGATATGCCCGGGATTATTCAGAGTTTAGTCCTGGTTTTGTCCGGGTTTAATCCAGATTTGGTCCTGGTTTAGCCCATGTTTGGTCCGAGTTTCGTCCTGGTTTAGAGTTAAAGGGAAAAGCACATCATGAAAACAGTATTTTTCTGTAAATATTATATTTTCTGATAAAAACGATGTATTTTTATGAAATGATTTGTCTGTCATTCCTCATAAAAACATTATTTTATTATTGTGAAAAAACAATAAATGCTGTAAATACCACTGAAACCAGTCTGTTCTGGTTTAGATCTTTTTTTCATGATTTAATCTTGGTTTAGACCTGCTTAAGTCCTAGTTTGGTCCTGGTTTAAACCTGCTTTAGTCCCAACTTATTCCTGGTATGGACCTACGCTAGTCCTAATTTAGTCTTCGTTTGGACTTGCTTTAGTCCTAAATTAGTCCGAGTCCTAGTTTAGGCCTGCTGAAGTCCCGGTTTAGTACTATTTAAAGCTGAACAACCTAAAGTACCTGCTACCTCAGTAGCATTTTTTTTAGGTAGAGGGCAAGATTTGAAATTTAAATCTCGCTCCTCACTTGCTTAGTCCCTCCTCCTGCCTCTCTGGTGCACAAACTCAAGCACGAGCACTGTACATGTACACGACAATATCTGATTTTGGCTCTCCATCACAAAAAACCAAAACAAATGTTTATTCAGCTTTGCCCTCTTCTTTGGTCTTTAATACATTTGTCTTCTTTCTTCTCTTACGGTTTTCATTTTGTTTTTTCCGGCTGTTTAACCGTATATGCAGTCGTGGCAAGCCGTGGTATCCGTAGCTTTTCCTGTCGGTAATCCATACTATGCCGGTTACGCACATTCAGCAGCAGTAGGACCTCCTCCCTCTGAAGATCTGATTGGCTGGCGAGTGGTAGACCACTCAAAAACAATGATTCTTATTTCCTGGTTTCGCCGGAGTAAATTACTTCATTATAGGAAACAGAGGGCTCGCAGTTTTAAGATTTTACACCAAACGATTATTTTTACATCACACTGTATGACACTAAAGCCAATGTGACCCTTGTACAAGAAGAAGAAAAAACAATAATTCAGCTTTAAATCCTGGTTTTGGTCCTGTCCAAGTCCTAATTTGGTCCTGCTTAAGTCCGAGTTTAGTCCTAATTTAGTCCTGATTAAGCCCTGGTTTAGACCTGCTTTAATCCCACTTTAGTCCTGGTTTGTTTCTGGTTCTTGGTCCAAGTTGAAGACAAGGACATTTTTAGTTCATTAAAAGGTGATTTTTCCAACAAAAGCCATGACCCACTGTTGCATTGAAGACGTAGCGAGTGACATTTTGAGGGCCATTTCAGTTACAAATCAAATGGAATCGAAGAATTTCTCTAAAACATGCGTCTGTGAGAGAGCTTTGCCTCCAGGACTTTGCCGCGAGCTCATTTCCAATCCGACATTCACCTTAAAGGTCTTCCAGAAAACAAAGAAAATCGGGTATCAGCTTGAACATTTTGCTGTATAGTATGGGCATGAATATAGGAAAAAATGTTTTTTATCAGTTTTTATTATACAAAAATATGCCAATATTTTCAGCAACAAAATAATCTAAATATGAGAGTAAGCCAGGTTTAAATGTATACCTTTATTTTTGTTGTTGGTGTATTACTAATTTCTTCATAGGGATTTGGGATCTTGATTAGTTTTTTTAATAATTATAAAAAATTAAAAAAAATCAGTTTTTTACCTTGCTTTTTGTGGTTTAAAATTCAATATAAAAGCCTTTAAAATGGGGAGTCTGTAGGAGCTACTGAACTGGAGATGAAAATCTTATATTGAGAAAATGAGGCTTTATGTTTTAGAACGTCTGCACATGCGCAGGACGCTCTGCTTTTCTCCGCCTCTAGAGATTCTTAGAAAGGAAAAGACCATATTTCGATTACACAGTCAACTTGGTCGTCTTCTGTATGACACATAAATGCCAAATATGTTGAGATTTGTCAATAGAAAAGCATGAAAAAAGACAAGGGACCGCGGCAGTCGTAGAAACTTCCTGGATTTCTTGCGAACGACAAAAAAACCTGATAAAATAAACATTGTAAAACGAAGATTTGGACTTTACTCTGACATCAAAGTTAGGATGTTAAGGCGAGACACTACAGGTGAACAGGGAAAAATACATATGTAGATATCAATTTGAAACTTTTGCTGTAGATTAATGTCAAAAATGTGAGGAAAACATGCATTGCAAGTTTTCTGACATTTTAATAAAATAAAATATATATATAAAAAAGCCTAAAAATGCCCAAAATTGCCAATATTTTCAGCAGCGACATCTGAACAAAGGATTAAGCCAGATTCAAATTCATGGGTTTATTCTGTAGATATATGTGTTACAAAGATTTGTTCAAGAGGGATTAGATATCTTGTTTAATTTTTGAATAAAGTAGTGAGATTAGTTTAAAAAATCTTAAAAAAAGATTCAAAATCTCAAAAACCCTTCAAAATAAAAAGTTCATAACTGGAAAGTTTCAAGCCTGTAAGTGCTAAGTGGAGATCTTGTTGCAAGAGTGTAAGGAAAACCTTATTTGGAGAAAGTGAGCTTTAAAGTTTAGAAACCTCTGCGCATGCGCTGGATGCAGTGGATGTTTCTCCGCTTATGGAAGCCTGTGGACACTCACTGAGAGGAAATGACCAGATTTGGTGTACATATTAATAGCAGGGATGTGACGTACGACACGTGGAAACCAAACATGTCAACATTTAGGGATGGGAATGCGTGGGAAACAGACTGAAAGGCCGGGATGCTAAAAGTGACTTCCTGGATTTCTCAGACTCCCTCGCCAAAAAAAAGTCACTCCATTACATAAGAGTTTGGCTTTTTTAAACTCTGGCATTAACGCTAAGACAGTAAGAGAGAAATCTAGCTAAATATCTCAACATTAACCACTATGAAAAATCCATGTTTCCAGATGCAGCGTCTTGTGCAGGAATTTGGTTATAGTTCATTCAAACATGTTTGAGCAATCCTGCAGATATCCTATTAGTTTCCTTCACCACAGCTAAACACATTGTTCCACCCGATTATGTCACAAGGTGGTGCTCCTCCAGACCAGTCCGTTGTGGTGTTTAGTTCTTTTGCAACTAAAATGTATTTTCCAGACACATACAATAGTCTAAGCTTAACTACAAGAAATACCAAGGCTAAAGTGTCCAAATGAGTTTCCAAAGCCTAAAAACAAGACAAAAGAAAAACGTTGTAAAATGTAACACGTTCCTCAGTGGTGCCACCTTCAGGCAAACTGTTCTACTTCACAGTCAAGAGTCCCACCAAAATAGAACTAAGCTTGGTCCAATGATCAGGTGGATCAGTTCGGGAAGATCAGGGGTTAGCGGGAGAGCAACGGGAGGTCACTGGAATTCATGATGAGGCTCGAGTCCAGATTCAGAGATTCTGCAACACAACACAACACAGGAACAGTGAAAATGAGCTGCAGGATTAGATTATAATTATAATAATAATATATAATAATATATGGCACTCATCAAAAATGTATGGGGAATTGTTTATTTTTAAATGTAGAGATAGTGTGAAACTTTTGCTGCAGATTTGCTTACTGATATAAATATGGGGGGGAATGTATTGCAAGGTTTCTGATGTTATGTTTTTGTATAAAAATAATAGCCTGGTTAACACCTGACTGAATCACAAGTGAGATTGAGTCTAGGGAAGAGGCAAAAGCAAAGGACTGCCCAGAGCAGTTTATTGGACGATACGAGTGTCTGTCATTAGAGTCTCTTGCTGTGCGTTCCAGGCAACTTGGAACTGTAAAGTTTCCCACTTGAAATGACAAGACCCGACCTCAGAGCCTTTTGGCTGAATAAACTTGTATGTAAACACAACGGCTAGTGCTATAACAGAAGCTAATACGATGCTATGTGGAATTTTTCTCTCCGTAATTCCCAGTTTGAGCGGCTATAATGCATTTTTCTCAGTTGGAAGTTGGAAATTTCCTAGTTTCCAGTTGCCTGGAATGCACCATTAGCCACTCGGATCCGTTTTACCTGATGACGTTTGCAGCGCAACGGAAATTAGACAAGGAAGAACACGGCTTATTGTTATATTATAGCTTCATCGGCTTGTCCCTCCCTGCTCTGTGATTGGGGCCCTACAACAGGTCCGTTAGCCTTTAGCACATTGCCTACCTCTCCAGACCACTTCTAAGAGAGATATGGAAGAGATATGAAATGCAGCGCAAGGAGCGGTATGGACGTGCCCAGGCTATAAAATTAAGGCATTTTAAGCCTAAAAATGCTTAAATATTTTCAGCATTGAAATCTGAACAATGGATAGAGCCAGGTTTAAAATCATGGGTTTATTTTGTATATGTATCAGTTACAAACACTTTGCAGAGGGGATTATAGATAGCCTGTTTAGTTTTAATATAAACTATGTATTAGTGGAAAAATCTGTAAAAAATAAATTTTGCCTTGCTTTTTGAAATTCAAAACTCAATAAATCAGGCTAGGAATTAAATGTTAAAAAACCTCTATGTATAAACCTTCAAAAGATTGTTAAGTACAAGACCAGAAATTATGCTTGAGTATTATGTGAATTAGGACTGCACAATATCTGCATTTTTTGTATCAATAAATACCAAATAATTACCCATGTGAAAGTTTTGACTGCATTGAGCACTGTCTCAGTGAAAGACTGATTAATTTTGGACTGGGAGGAGGCGGACTTATACCTTGGTCAAAGTTGAGCTTTTTAGAGTCGAGGCCTTCAATGTCCACGAGGTCGGAGTTCACATCTGAGTCATTGAGAGCGCTCAGGGTCACGTCTAAAACACAGATGAAGTACATTTGTAACCATAGCAATATCACCCATCAATCCTCTCCTTGGTCCTTATGGCGGAAGCAGCGATACCACATTCTTTAGTACATGGTTTCAGGCCTGTACCTGCTACTGAAGTGAAGACCTTGGTGCAAGAGTGTAAGGAAAGCCTTATTTCAAGAAAATGAGCTTTTAAGTCTGTAAACACATTTGCTTACCGGGAGAATTACCATAATTCTGATTACATATTAATGTCAAATACAAAATGTCAACATTGGTGAATGGAACATGTGTGAGAAGATGAAAGAATGCTGCGTTCGCTGTGACTTCCTGGTTTTCTGCAGCGCACTTGCCAACAAAACTTCATAAAATACACACCACAAATGGAGAGTTTTGACTTTGTTTAAGTATGGTCTAAAAGCTAAGAAATGTTAAGGAGAAAACTAGATAAAAATCTCAACACTGGCCACTGTGTGAAAAATCGATGCTTTCACCGTCTTCCCTTCAATTGATTTTTAAAGTTTGAACTTTTTCCTTTGAGGTCTTGGAAAACTAAGGAGAGACATTGCCTCATGGAGCTGAGATTCCCGGCTTTGTGCGATGCATGGTAAACAAAGTGGTGCACTATAGTGGTTGTACATTATACCACAACAGATATCGTATTGCGATATTTGGTTATGCAATATCGTAAAATCACTAAATTCATGCATCGGAATGAGATAGACACATTTTTGCTTACTTAACTTAAAACTTTTATAACTTTAATATGTGCAAAAGCTCAATTTTAGTTCTAATTTTCGTAATTTACTTCCAATTTAGCCTTGTTCTTTCCCTGCTTTGTGTTTTGTGCCTTGTTTTGCTCTGGATTTTGTCATTAGTGCCTTGTTTTGGTCCTGGTTGTGTTATATGTGCCTTGTTTTGACATAATTTGCTTACGACATGTGCTAAATAGAATGGAACATACCGAGGTGAAAATGTAACTTGCGCAGAAGGACCAAGAACCTATCAGGGAAAACAAGGCAGATGTGATGACAGAGTACTTTTAAAAAGAATAAATGCTTTTAGAGCTTCTTCTTGTTGTGGTTTGAGGGCGATTTCGAGGCCACAGCGAGAGCATTGTTCTAAACTTTAGCTCAATTATTGTCGCCATCTTTATTTGTTTGGATGCAAACTGCGTCATGTTAAAGACTACAAAAACTACAAGGCTACATAGCATGTATGTTATGTCTATGGTATGCTATGATTGGGACGGTTTTCTAAATACTGAATTAATCACTTCCTTTTTAGAGTCTGCCCTGCCTGAGCTCTGCAAACCATCTATACAATCTCACCCTCACCTGCAGTCTTCTGCTTTTTGATCGGAGGAGGGACCAGTGAGGCTCCACCCTGGATGCCTGTGGCCCCCACAGCCTGCGTGGGGGGCGGAGGAGCAGAGGCTGCAGGGCCCGGGGTCGACACAGGGGTTGCCATGACGACGGCGCCCGCTGACACAGAGGAGGTAGGCTTCTTCAGGGTCTTCTTCTGCGCCTCGGAGCACAACGGCACGCGGCTGTCCTCGTACAGCTTCCTCTTCACTGTGCTCTTGATCTGAGCGCTTCAACACAAAAGAGATACAGTCACAAACATGTCCCTGGGTGTCCACATGGGGGCGCACAGTGTCTAAAAGCTTAAGGTGAGACGCTATACATTGGTATCTCTACATTTCAATGAGATACCACTACTCCAATAGAGGTATTTCTGCTATAGATTGCTGACACAAATGTGAGAAAATAATGTATTGCAAGTTTTCTGTTGTTTTATATTTTTATATAAAATGAGGCATTTTTAAGACTTAATATTTTCAGTGACCAAATCTGAACAATTAATGAACGATTAAGCCAGGTTTAAATATATGGGTTTATTTAGTAGCTATATTAGTTACAAAGACTTTTTTCAGAGGGGATTTTGGATATAAACTTAAAATTAGATGTCAAAAATGTCAAATTTCAAATTACGTCTTGTTTTTTTGAATTCAAAACTCAGCAAATCAGCCAAAGAACTACATATAAAAAAGAACGCACTGAAAAAATCTAAATATTTATAAATCCAAGACTGGAAAGGAGTCTGTAGGACCCTGCAAAATTGACTATTTGGCACTTTAAACCATGTTCTAACGTTGTTCCCTCATCAAATCACATATGAAGCAGTATTTCACTTAATTCATGCAGTTTTGAGTAATCCTCAGGTTAATTTTGTTTAATTTAGCTATTTCATCTTCTACAGTTCCCTGAACTCCATGATTAGAACAGTGTCATTGTAAAAACCTGAAACTGACTTCAGGAGGAGTTTTTTTGCAGCAGTGCTAAGAATTAGCCTGGGCACGCCCATCCCACTCCTCCCGCTGCATTTCATTTCTCTCTGAGTCGTGGTTTGGCGAGGAAGCTAGCATGCTAAAGGCTAGCATCCAAATTGTCCGGCAACCAATCACAGAGCAGGGAGGGACAAGCCAATGACGTGCACTTTGCGACACTTTGAGCTTGTAGTTTTTTTTTTTAAGCTTCCGTATCCAAGACGGCAGCAGACATAAACCTCTCTTTCGATGTAGCTTTAGACCGTGTTTTAAAAATAATAATAATAATAATAAGCCGTGTTCTTCCTCATCTAATCTCCGTCATGCTGCAAACGTCATCAGGTAAGCCGGATGCGGGTGGCTAATGGTGCGTTCAGGGTGACTGGGAACTATGAAACTTCTGACTGAGAAAAATACATTGGAGCCACTCAAACTGGGAATTACGGAGAGAAAAAGTCCACATAAAATCGTATTAGGTCCTGTTATAGCACGAGCCGTTGTGTTTACATACGGGTTTATTCAGCCAAAAGGCTCTGAGGTCGGGTCTTGTCATTTTCAAATGAGAAACATAGCCTGGAACGCATCGTAACAGCAGCATACAGAGCTTATGACAGACACTTGTATCGGCCAATAAACAGCTCTGGAAAGTCGTTAACCATGGCTCATTTTAGCCTCTTCCCCAGACTAAATCTCACTTGTGATTTAGTCAGGTGTTAACCAGGCTAGCTAAGAATAGTAGCTGGGGAAGACCCAAAAGATATGTTCATGGCTCAAAACACAGCTCCAGGTCTGTTTTTGATGAGAGAACACGGTAACTTGATAAAAAGCTCCTTATTTAAAGCTCGACAAATTCAGGCAGGTCTGGGGTCATGGCACTCACACAGTGCGCTCTTTGATGACGCTGCTGATGTTGTTGAGGTCGTCTCCAAAGCGTCTCACGGCCAGACGCAGCATCTCAATCTCCGTCTCTGTCCATTTTGCCCTGAGAAAATAAAGCCACAAAAGAAATGGTTACAGCTACATCATGTTCACAAACACAACCCTCCACTCCGACACAAAGGAAAACACCAGGTTAAACGTTACTGAATGTTGGCCCCTTCTCATTCTGAGAGGCAGACACCACATTGTCCACCGCCGTGAATACATTTGGTTATTACGAGCAGTACTCCTCCTCCTCCTTCGTCCATGCTCACCCTGCGGGGCTGGAGTCGGACACCGGGTGCAGTTGCATTGTCAGTTCTCCGAGTTTAGAAAAGGCTACTCCAGCTGCAGAAAAGATCTCTCCCACCTGAAAGACAGACAAGAGGAGAGGAGACCGACAATAGTGAAACTTACACTTAAGGTGAGACACTGCAGGTGAATAGGTTTGTTTAAATGTATAGATAACAATTTGAAACTGTTGCTGTAGATTACTGACAGAAAAATGACAAAAACATGTATTGGAGGTTTTCTGTAAATGTGTGTTTTCTTATAAAAAATAAGTTACTTTAAGCCTAAACATTGTCTATTTATTTGAGCAATGAAATCTGAACAATAAATTGAGAGTTTTAAATGTATTTATTTTGCAGATATATTCATTACAAATACTTCTACGGAAGGGATTTTAGATATCTTGTTTAGTTTTAAAATTAAGCCATGAAAAATAAAAAATCACCCTGTTGTTTTGAAATAGAAAACTCAATAAATCAGAATTAAGAAGAATGAAATATTAAAAATGTATTCTCGTTCAAAATATTGATAAGTCCACGACCGGAACGTTAGAGTCTGCAGGAGCTACTAAAGTGCAGATGTTGTCACCACAATGTGAGAAAAATATTTGAGAAAATTACCTTTAAAATTACAATTTCCCATTAAAAACTATGGAGAAACATTGAATGACTGCAATGATTAAACTAATTAATTATTGAGTGGGTGAAAGTTTATAAGTTAAGAGACCAAAGAGGCCCAAATCCAGAAAATGGAAAAAAGTTAAAAGAGTTGTTCCTGCAGTGTAATCCTTAAGTCCAGTGTTTTTGTTTTTTTCTGGTTTAGGTCCAATTTCCGATGTTTTTTAAACTGAATTATTAGCTTTTTAATCCTGATTAGATATTGATAGGCCTGCTGGGACTTGGACAAAGTTTTGAGGTGGTGCTTGGTGTGACACATTTGGGATCATAACTATGTCAACATGGAAGTTCCTGTCCATTAAAGCTTTAATTCAGAAATTTGAACGATATTCATTTAATCGACTCTTCGTTCAATAAATGACATTTCAACACATTTTTTTTGGGCTCAATATTTATCGTCCATACATTTATTAACATTTTTCCATAAATATTTTATTCTATTTTTGCAACATGTAAACAATTTTACTGTGTTTGACCAAGTTTCATGTTTATTGCAGCTCATGCAATGTTGCATATACTGTATATTAATACACACTTTAAGAACAAGGGATTACAGAGATTTCCTCTTTTTTTAGTTCGTTTCAGAAATCTCAGTTGGACCTCAACAAAATCATAATATATATGTACATATATATATATATATATATATATATATATATGTTTCTGCCCTAGTATATAAAATCATCTTGCTGCAGGTGGTGTCACTGTGCATCGTTCAACTATTCAGCGCACTTTGCACAAGGAGATGCTGTATGGGAGAGTAACGCAGAAGAAACCTTTCAGCCACACGCCACAAACAGTCACTTGAGGTTCGCTAAAGCACATTTGGACAAGCCGGTTTCATTTTGGAATCAGGAGCTGTGGACTGAAACTAAAATTGAGTTATTTGGGCATAACAAGGGGCGGTATGCATGGCGGTAAAAGAACACAGAACTCGAAGAAAAACACTTGGTCCACAGTAAAATGTGGTTGTTGTTCTATCATTCTGTGGTGCTGTGGCCAGTGCAACTGCCTAGTTAAAGTTGAGGGCGCATAGATCTGTCTGCCGTGTCCTCTGGGCCGGGTTTGCCTGTTGCTCTGTGGCCCAGGGGGCCATCTGGGTGTTGCCTCCTTGGTGCCTTCGCTACCTGGGGTGGGGGGTGTGGCCAGCCTGGCCTCGCTTGGTCATGGCAGCAGCCCTTGGTTTCGGTGTTCATAACACATGCATGATGGGTATTGGGCAACCAGTTCTTGTCGAGTCCCATTATTGAGAAACAATGCGACCCGACAGAGTATGCTGAATCATACTTCGAACACTAAAGTCACGCCCTTAATGCCTCCTCTCTCACTTATATCCTTCCCTCTCTGACGGTTTAATTTTCTGTAGTCAGTCAGTGGGTGATCAGTGGGTATAAGTTGGCAACTTACACTCTCGCTTCCTTATAGGACTCCCTATCTGACTTCTCCCTACATCATCCGACCTTGTCTATCTTCCGTTTCCTCCTCTTTTCACTGAGGTGCAACACTGCCCTCCCTGGCTCATAATAGGGAACCCAATAAAGAGTTATTTCTGGAAAAAGGGGGGTCTACTAAATATTTATGTATTTTTTTCTGTTGGGGTCCCCAAATTTAGGCACTTGCCTAGTTATTTTGAAATAAGTATTACAAACTTTCTATAAACCCTATAAACTTAATATAAACTTCACTTCTCAAATATCACACATAGGAGACAAACACAGTGATATTTGAGAAGTGAAACGAAGTTAATAGGACTAACAGAAAGTGTACAATAATTGTTTAAACAAAATTAGGGAGGTGCATAAATGTGGGCACTGTTGTCATTTTATTGATT
>JAADKR020371479.1:0-14485 GCA_011763505.2 Lythrypnus dalli | reverse complement strand
CAAGGAAGAAGCTTCTGCGACAAGAAGCGAAACGTCCTCCACTCAACCAACCCTGTCCAGTTGAAGATTCAAGCTTTCTCTACTTTGTCATATTCGTTCACAGAACATTTCTCCAAAAGTCTTGAGAATCCTCTAGATTCCTCAGATTTTTTTGAGCCGTTGTTTTCTTATTTGTTGCAGTGGTTTTCAGCTTAAAAGTCTCTCATGGAGGCCTTTGTTACTCCGTGTTTATTTATTTTTTGTTGAGTCATGAACTCTGACCTTGACTGAGGCCAGTGAAGCTGCAATTCGTTAAAAGTTGTTCTAGGTTCTTTGGTGACCTCCTGGATGATTCTTTGTTGCACTCTTGGAGTCATTTTGTCGCATTACATATTTTTTATGACATTTTGTAGCCTAATTTATTTGGTCTGTCAGGTCTGATGTTGACAGTTGGGCAGATGACAACTATTGGGCATTTACTTTTTCATATTTCACCAAACATGTTTGGATTTTTATTTCTGTTAATAAATGTGATACTCGATTGAAAACAGCATTTTATATTTGCTGCGAACATCTTTGTATGATATAATAATTGGCTTGATGATCAGAAACATTTAAGTGTGATAAATACAACCAAATATAAGAAATCAGGAAGAGGGCAAACACTTTTTCGCGGCACTGTATATGCAGTGGTGGTCAAAGCACTTGATTTCATTGCTTGAGTAAAGCACACCCCGTCTATTTTTACTCCAATAAAAGTAAAAGTCGATCAGTCATATTTTTGCTGAAGTGGATGCTGTAGAAAATACTAAAGTATTCAAAGTAGCAAATCAGTTTAAGAAGGAGGTTTAGATTTTTTTATTTGACTTTTATTCAACTAGGAAAGTCCCACTGAGATAGTCTCCTCTGCAGGGGAGTCCTGGCCCCAGAAGAAATGGAAATGTACATGTTTTAGTGGCAGGGAAAACCTGAGCACCCGGAGGAAGCCTACGCAGACACAGGGAGAACATGAAAACTCCACTCAGAAAAGCCTCATCCTAAAAAACTGCTCCTTATCGTTAAACCTATTATGCCAAAATTAACTGATTTAATGAGTATTAAACCATAAAAAGAAAACGGATATATTTTGTACTAATACAGAGCTTATTAAAAAACTAAACAAGATATCCAAAATTCCCTTTGAACGTACCTTTGTGTGCAATATACCAACAAACTGACACAATCAATTTAAACTTGGTTTCATCTATTATTTAGATTTTGTCATTGGTAATATGGACAATTATGGCTGTTTTTACACATTAAATGCCAAAAGCAGAAAATGACCGTAACCTTGCAATACATTGTTCTCACGTTTATGTCAATAAAACAGTAAATGTTTCAAATTGATATCTCTACAATTATTTTTTCCCTATTCACCTGCAGTGTTTTGCCTTAAAAAGGAACAAAACGCAAGGCCAAGTTTTGAAGCCTTTGTAGATATCTAGTGGAGTAGAAAGAGTTATATTGATATTTTAAATGCAGTGGAGTAAAAGTAGTAAGTTCTCAACAAAAGTAAAGTACAGATCTGGATACGTCTCAGTTCATGGTCTGATAGTTGTTGTTAGTGTGTTTGATTGTTTATATCTAGTATGGTAAAAGCCTCGCTCCCCCACACGTTACCTGGGGTATTGAACATCAGTCATTTTGGTGTCTTCTCCAAACTCTCTCTTGAGGAAATCCTCCAGAGGCGCAGACTCGTACGGCCGTGAGCCGGTGAACACCTGTTCCTTCATGCGGAAGTACAGACACCGCAGGTATTCCATGGACTTCCCTACAAGACATCACTCTCCATCAGTCATACTGAAATTTCTATTGAAGAATGGTTTTCAAGTTGTCATCAGGGCTATGTTTCTACAGATCTGGCCTCTAGGATTTTTGAAGTGTTGTAATCTTCACAATCTGTAAAAGATTGGTGTAATCTGATTTCGTTCAGATCTGAGGCAGAGGGGGAGGCGGAGGGCATCGAACAGTGTTTGAAGCCCTCTGCGCGGAGCGGATTCAGATGCACTTTGCGCAAAGTGGTGGCGCAAAGTACGCTGAGCGTTTTCTTCAGAAAAACAAAGATGGCCCCGAAGCGCTTACACAAACGTAAGTAGCTTTTTTCACTAATAAGATGTTTACACAGTTATTTTTCACTGAAAGTGAAGCAAAGTTACAAAAGTGAGGCACACTTTCAGCACTTTCAGTTGGCCTAAGATCTAAGATCATAAACTGTGTAAAACTCATTACTTTAAAAAAAATAGGCAGAAAATGAGCAAATAGCAAAATTGTTGCATTGTATTCCTCAGATTTTTTAAAAATCCAGTCTTGGTATGTTCATAATCCAGATGCTTTAAAAAACACAGGTAACTGTGTTTGAACCTGGACCTTTGAGTTTTAAAACCTGTGTGGTAATGATCACCTGAAAATCTTTCTATGATGGTTTCTTTCAAAACAGTACAGCACACAGGCACAGTCTTCAACACCCACATGTTCTACAATCTGTATGTCATTACTTTATACTTGATTACATAGGTTCTTACCGTGCACTATGGCCAGTGCCAGGATTCCCCCGGTGCTGGTGCCGGCCACCCAGTCAAAAAGGTCTCTTGTAGGACGACCCGTCTGTTTCTCCAGGGCGATGAGCATCTGGATCAGAACCAGGCCTTTGATGCCTCCTCCATCCAGACACAGTAACCGCTCCGACCTGACGACAAACACCTTCTGCTACCTTACTACACAACAGCTCGTTTAATTCAAAGTAAAAGCTAAGTTCACATACGTCAGCAGCCGGTCGAGTTACAGGCCAAATCTACCCCTGAGTCAATGTTCAATACTGCGGTGATTACCACTGAAGACAAGTACTGTGAACTCCAAACTAAAAGGTTTCAACAAAAAACTACAGCTTTCTACTATACTTGTTCCACTGCGATTTCAAAATGAAATCTCACAATGTACAGTGTGGTTGAAGTGACCAGTTTGCACTTTCTTCACAAAACTGCTCCAAATGTAGTTACAATCCTCAATATTATACAGAATGGTTCAATACACCCTCAATTCAACACACAAAAATGCTGAACATGAATGGATGAAAGATTGCAGACTTAAATAATAGTTTCAGATGTTTTTCTTTTCAAGAGCGAAGCACTTGAATATTTTGCACAAGAACAGAATGGGGAAAACGTCAGGCCCGGCACCAAATCTGGCGCTGAAGCAGATATTTTCGGGATCCAAGATGATTTTGAGAACTTTAATTACACCAAATAGTGATCAATCACAGTTTATTTTGTATGGCCCGATATCATAGCGAGCGTTGCCTCAAAGGCTGAAAGAGTGAAAAACAAAACAAGAATAAAACAAATGTAGGTGAAATACAGGGAAATGTTAGCCAGGAAGCTGGTAACTGCAATTTTTCCCACTTGAAAATATCGAGACCTGACCTCAGAGAGTTTTAGCTGAATAAACTCGTATATAAATACAACGGCTAGTACCATAACAGGAGCTAATACGACAAAGAAAAAATGCTGTCCATTCCTTTAAAGATTTCCTTAGAGAGCACAAATCCTTATTTCAGTTCCACAATACTACACTATACAATAGTCAAGCTTTATTTTTTCATTTTATTTCAACATTTTAAAGCTCAAATAACATATTTTAGTGCCACAATTGCAAATGGTTTATGCACATTTTTCATAATGTTTCTTAACCACTTTGGAGATACATTTAACTGTAAAAAAAAAGGTGGGAGATTTTGAGCAACAATGAAAGTAAAACTGATATAAATCTGACAGAAGGTTTTAGCAAAACGTACAGTACACTTGAACACTTTCACAACAACATCTTTCACTGAATTGTACTTTCACTGAACTTATGAAGAAAAGAGTCAATCATTTACATTTTTAAAAACATGTAAATGTTATGCCCTCTGTAATCAAATTCTCTGCTTTTTATTGAAATTTAATGCTGTCATTTAATGACTTAATGCTTTTATGTACCCAGCACAAATCCTGTATAGAAATGTGGTCACCGCTTATGGCCGGGATGTCAAACATGCAGCCTGGGGGGCACATCCGGCCCCCCAGAGTTTTGATCCGGCCCCGGAGGAAACTCGCAAACTAGTAATTATTTTTTCTGACCAATGCTGTAATAACTTCTGGAACATAAAGACATAGTGACTGCCATGAGGATGACAAGTTAAGACTAGTTGAATTATTTATTTGTTTTTTAATTGAGAAGATACACTTCAGTATAATCTTGACTAAAAACCCAGCGTACAACAAACTTTACTGCATTATACAGCCTTAGCTTTTGTTCGCGGTGGCACAGTGGTAAGTAGGGCATGTTTCTGCGTAGGTTTCCCCTACCACTAAAACATATACAATAGGATCCCATATGGGGCCGAGACTCTCCTGAAAAACAGATTTTTATTCTCAGGAGGACTGTCCTGGTTTAATAAAGTAAAAAAAAATACAATGTATGCTACTCTGGCATAAATAAAGTAAAATATAAATGAATAATTGAGACATCTTGTTATACCATATGTTAATAAAATCACCAAACTGACTTGTTTAGGTGAAATTTGTAAAACGGAACAGCAAATAATGTCAATAATAATACAGTATTTTGATGCTTAAGGATATATTCGGCCTGCGACACTCTTGCAGGGGAATTTCGGCCCACAACCCAAAATGAGTTGGACACCCCTGACTTATGGGTTTAGCCCTCTGTTTAATTAGGACAAAAATCGGTTCAAGAACCAACAAACTTGCCTAACCCTGCTCAATAACGTATTTTGATTCAGTACAGCAGACAATGTAATTCTGTTTTGACTTGGTTTTGATTGTTAGCAAATAAATAAATACATTAGAACCTATATTTCTTGTTCAGCACATTACAATTGTGAACTACCTATTGAATCATGACTAAAATTGTTTCGAGTTGTCGCTGTTGAACGCAGGTGAGTGAGAACAGACTTACTTTCGTTGGCTTGGTTTGTCGCCTTGAGAGAAGCTTCGGTTCCAGACAGCTGCGTGCTCCTGAAGAATTGGCTCGAACCCTGCAGACCATGCACAACATTCAGAATCATGCCACTATGATCACAAGCAGAACAGAGAGACAGTTTCACTCCGGCATGTCCACTCATGAGGAGTGGCTGCGCGATATAGAAAAAACTTGCAATATGCGATTCAGAAGGGAAATATTACGATACCAATATTAATCCAAAATGTCACTAAACAGTTCTACCTCGATGTGTTCCATTCAATTTTAACACATATCATGAGTTTCAGTAAATTATGTCAAAACAAGGCACAAAAGCCAAAATCAGAAGCAAAACAAAACACAGAAACCAAAAATAGGACCAAAACAAGGCACACAACACAAAATCAAGACCAAAACAAGGCACACAAGACAAAATCAAGACCAAAAGAAGGCACATAAGACAAAATCAGGACTAAAATGATGAACAAAAGACAAAACGAAGGACAAAAAAACAAAATCGGGACAAAAACAAGGCTATAATAGAACTAAATTAGGAAAACTAGCACATTTCAAAGCTCTGAAAGTTTTAAGCTAAGTAGACAAAAAAAATTCAGTCAGATGGAGGAATTTGGTGATTTTGCAATATGGATATTGCATCACCTAATATTGCAATATTTTTTGCGATATATTGTCCAGCTCTACTGGGTATCATTCCATTTTCCAATACCCCATACTTTAACAATCTCTAAACAATACCTTGTTTAAAACCTACACTACATTATTTGTCATCTACACTGCAAAAAGTGATACAAAAAGTGCAAAAAGTGATATGTTCCTAAATAAAAATGGCTAGATTTAAGAATATTTGACATTAATATGAGTGATTTGTCAAGTAAAAATATTTGGCATGAAATATCTTCCCCCCCCCATATTAGAGCGTATTTGACATATTACCAACCCAGGGGCTATGGGTGGTTAGTAATCCATCTTTACTTTGCATCAAAATGGTCTCTATGATTTGATTTCTAAGGTTTCTGGTTAATGTTCCAATGGAGAGGGTTCATCACCAGAGAAGACATTTGATAAAGGAACATCATAAATAGGTAAAGACACTATACTAACCATCCATAGCTGCATACATGCGCAATTGCACACTCCTCTCGGGGTGTTTGTGCAATGCAAACTCCACATAGCGCACAGAAACAAAATTTGGCCTCAGAATAACTGATGGAATAACTTCACGGTCAGCTCAGCTTCTGCCTTGAACCCCCTGGTCCATGATTGGCCATCTTAAGTTGTACCTCCTCCCTCTGCAGCTGCCCGTGAGAGCGGCTTTGGGCAAAGGCAGTGACAGGTGCGCACTGTTGTCATCCCGACTGTATTTACAATAAAGCGCTAAAGTCCATGATAAAGAAACGCTCTGTAGACCGTTCGAACAGTGTTTTACTCTGGCGTTACTCTGGCGTTATGCTGCTGGTATAAAGGGGAGCGCTGTCCAAGCCACGGTCTCTCGTCTTCATTCAAAACATTGTCCAAAAACGAGTCCATTTCCCCAGAGACAGTCAGCTGATTTCAGCGGTGCATCAAACACTGGACAGTGTTTGAGGGGCTGACTATATCAAGCGCTTTCATTTACACATTTCATTTCATTACACATTTCACATACATTGCTGCAGTGAGTTTTTGACTTCTGTCCTTACACTAGAGTTTAGAACCTCATTGAGCTACTGTCTGTAAAGATGAAAATTAGTTGTTAAGTTGAGGCAGTAAAGTCATTTTGTTATTTCAGGAAACTGCAAAACTGTTCTTCAAGTTTGAATCTTTGAATCTCGGAAACGGTAAAAGTTATCAAAAAATGTGTATAACTTTTGATGCCCCACTTCTGTAGATGACACCAAATTAGAGCTTATTGTGTCAAACGCCCTAGAAGGAGTTTGTTAAAGTGTGAGGTCAGAAATAACACTGACTCAGCATTTTGCAACCTTCAATCAAAAATGGCCGACTTCCGGTGGGTTAGTGGGCAAGCCACAGTAATATTTTTTGCTTGCCGTCAAATGACGAATGTCTGTACCGAGCCCCGTGACTCTACAACAAAGTTAAAGTTTGTTAAAATGCAGGACGCATTTTTGCGTCTCGTACTTTTCTTCTCTAGTTTTCAAGTATGTTCAGGGGGTCAAAGAAGAAGAATAAAGAAAAAAACAAAAAAGAAGAAGAATTAAAGCCCCACGCAGCATCAAACGGCCTTCCCGGGCCATGCCGAAGTGGCCTCCCCCCTGCAACCCTACAGAGGGGAGATAAAAAGCTACACGCTTTTTTTACTGGCCAGTTGTGCATTTAAACTTGTGCATTAAACATCCAAACTGCATTTTTGCCTCTCTGTTCTAATATTTGTGCCATTCTGAAGAGGGCACTATTATCGCCAACACATTTTTTAAAATTTAGCCCACGACTTATCAGCAAAAACGCTGACTTGGCATTTTGCAACCTTCAATCCAAAATAGCAGTCTTCCGGTGCGTCAAAGGGCGAGGCCACAATGTTTTGTATGTCATTACATGACAAATGTCTGTACGGAGTGCCGTGGCTCTATGACAAAGTTGAGGTTGACCACTGCCCCATTTGCGTAGTGTATTTTCACTTTTGTAGGGGGCGCTGACGCGCCATTTTTTATTGCCCAACTATAAAACGCATACTAAAATATATTTTTTTGCCAGGGCTGAATTTTTGACATTTTTGTTTTGTTTTCGAGTATGTTCAGGTCAAATTCCTGCTCAAAGAGCAGAAGAAAGAAAAAAATAATAATAATATTTCTTGCAAAAACAATATAGCCGCTTACGCGGCTCTCACATATTATACATTTTCAGAAAGCTTTCAATGAGCCCCACGTGGGAGACCTAGGTGGATGACATGGACGTCATCCACTTCAATATGCGCATTTAGCATTAGCACCCATTAGTTGCCATTAATTTCTATGCAATAGCAAGTATTTGACCTCCATACCAGAGGTATACTTGATCACTGTTTGACGTGGCAATTTTATTATGTGCACACTGGGGACAGTGCTTCGCTCACTGCCATTCATTTCCATGCAATAACAAGTATATGGCCTCCATAGCAGAGGTATGCCTGATCACCGTTTGACGTGACGATATTACGTGCAAACTCGGGACAGCACTTCACTCTGTCTTCGTCCACTCCGCGCACTTATGTGCAGTGCCAATAGGCCTATATGTGGCGCTCAGGTCTAAAAACATGACTGTACCTTGAAGTTTGGTAGCACTTTTTGAGAGGTTTAGTGTTTTAGGTGCCTGTAAAACCAAAATGCCACGTTTATGCTAATCGCAATGCTAACAGATAAGCCAGATACAGTTTATTTCCATTTTTATGCATTTGTATTAGTTTTAGCCTGCTTTTATTATTTTAGCACAAACATTTATATGTATCTTTGTCTTTCAATAATGTTACAGTTTCACAATGATATAAGATTCAGTAAAAAACGCTGAACGTCCTCCGGAGTCTGGAGTTTCTGGGTCTGTGTTAAGCTGTTTGGACAGCTAGTCAGCTCCTAGAGAGGCCATTTACACTAATCACTCCAAATATGCCTGGAGGATGAGTTCTTGAGCCACTACATTGACCCTTAGTCTGCTATTTGTAAGCACATCACCAAAGCATTGAAAATTGAAATGCAAACCAATAATAAATTAACAGAATGAGAGTCTGATTTGAATAAATTATGAGTCAAGTCTGTGTCTTTACAATTTCTCACGGATTCCAGCGACGTTCTAGCCGGGGATGGATCCACATTCCAGTTGAGCTGACGGCCTGTAGACTAGACCTCGGTTCTGTGTCAGGTACTGAAGCCGGCCTCAAAGTTGGCTTCAAACTGATGCTGGCTCTGGTGTCTTCCTCAGAGCGACGCAGGATTGGAGCCATTGCTTAGGCCCAAGTCACACTTCACAAGAATAGCTCACTTCGCTTTAAGTCCAAAGGGCTGTTTAGATCAGGATGTTGTTGAGTTTGTTGAAAACCTCCTTTTGAAGAAGTACCCACGCCTTTGTCACGTCGAAAGACGAAATTCTTAAAGGAGAGTCTCCTTGTTCCTTCTGAGCTCGTTCAGCTCATGTTGTTCAGTTCCCTTGTTACTCAGTCTTTGTTCTGCTCTAGTAGCCTTTGCCTCCAGCGTGTCTCTGCAACTGAAGGGAGAAGTTCAAATATCCAATCGGGTGATAACACCCAGAGTGTCAGCGAGTCCTGTGTTGAACAATAACGTCACAAAAGTTCATACACATGGATCACTGTACATCAACATATAAACATAAGCACTCAAATTTGATACAAGAGTCAAGTCCATCAGAGTGTGGTCACTTTCCATAGTCTTAGATAGAGCGCTCCCTTTTCACAATGTCTTGTGAAATAGCATCATCTGCTTGTCCCATTGTTCTAGGCGTGAAAAGGTTGCCATGAACTTCATGAGGTCGGTGGAATGGCAGTTGGAGGGTGTCTCTGGTTATTAACGTTCTTGGAGATGATACCAAAGATGGAGCATAATTCCTAATGTCAGAATTCATACACATCATGCTAGCCTCACAACAAATATTTATTTCACAGTTATTTTATATCACAAATCTTAAAATAATTATATGGTTTAAAAGCAATATTATCATAAAGAGGGCTGTGACGCTCTTGATTTTGGAAACTGCAGGACTATTTTATAACCATAAAGTGTATTATTTATTATTAATTATTTGAGCTGAAACGAGTAATTATTTTTGGAAAACAAACTGGTATCATTTAACGGGACCAAGCCCTGCCCCTGGCGCGTTGATGACAGAGATGCAGATTCTAGTATGGGGCATACCTACGGCGGCGGGGGTCTTGGAGGCAGGTCTGGGGGGCACAGCGGGTGGGGCTGTGGCGAGGGGGTGGCAGCGCTGAATGCCCACACTACACAGCATGTCCAGCAAGATCTTTCTGTTAGCGCCTGTCACAGCACCACATGCAACAACAGCAGTTTATTTTAGCCAACATTCCTACTTTTCACACCAGACATGTATTAATCTGAGCAGTTACAGTACAAATAACAGCCACTAAAGGGTAGCTCCCAGTTTGTCCGAGTGAAATTTAAGACTTTTAAATACTTTTTTTAATGCCCTCACAGTAAAATTTAATGCCATTATTGGATTCAAAGGATTTTTTACTATTCTTTTAATACTCTTTATTTTACTATGTAAACAAAAAGCAGATTAAATCAAATGATAATAGGGATAAAGTGAAAATAATAATAATCGCAAAAACAAATAAATATTTTTGTTATATTTAATACTTGTAAGGTCTTTAATTTTAATACTTTCTAATGATTTAAGACCCTCTCTTTCCTTAAAAATACTTTCCAGGTAATTTCTAGGATTCTCCATGACATCATTATCAGAATTTGCTTTATTGCCATTGTCAGTGGAGTACACAAACTAGGAACATAAAACGTGTAAAATAAATAATAAATATCTGAAGTAAAAAAGAAGACTCTATGACTAAGGTCATGCAGTAGAAAATAATATAATAATAAAAGTATATACATTAAGGTAAAAAGGTAAAAAATTATCTAACAAAAACCAAAAAAGCAGCATGAGGGTGTGCAAATATGCCATCTGATAATACAGCCTATGGCTAAAACTCGAGTCATTTAGGTCTGAAGATATTCTAAACCTACAGTTATTTAGGTCTGACGATATTGTAAATCTAGAGTCATTTAGGTCTGAAGACATTCTAAATCTAGTGTCACTTAAGGCTGAAGATATTCTAAAACTGGAGTCATTTTGGTCTAAAGACACTTTTCATCTCTACTGTGATCAATAATTATTAAGTGTGTTTCTGTTCAAACATATTTTTATGTATCAGTTTATATCTGCCTGTTCAGAAATGATCTTCAAAATATGTTAATTCTCATTAATTCCCATGTGGTCCCTCGTTTATCGCTGGGGGTCGGTTCCGAAAACCCCCCGCGATAAACGAAATCCGTGATGTAGCAATCTTTTAATTTTTCACTATTTAAATGATGTTGAGGCTTTATAATTCCTCCTGACTCTCTTTATACTGTAACATTAAGGGGTTGAAAAGACATTAATATTTAGACTATTTTTTAACATGAATTCAACATGTGAATTCTCTGTTCTCTATTTGAGAAATGCCGTTTAGTGGAATGAATATTGTATAAATACTGTATAAATAAATCCTTGAAACATCGAGGGAGTGATAAGTGAAGCGTGATATGGAGAGGGAACACTGTATGGCTATTAATTCCCGTAATTCCCATGTTCGATCTATGAGAAGCAGGGCACTGTGGGTCTCTGGGCCTGACCTTTGCTGGAGCGGGCAGCGATGAGTCCAGGCGTTTCTCCCAGGTCATTGTGGATCTCTACGTCAGCCCCAAACACGATGAGGGCTTTGATCAGCTCCATGTGGTCCATCTGCACAAACGCCAAACACCTGCTGCAGGTGGTCACTAATGTACACGCGGAACACAAGTCAGTGCAGCTCCAGGTTTGTCCAAGTGAAATTTAAGACTTCTTTAAATACCTCTTAAATGCCCTCATGGTTAAACTTAATGCCATTTTTTTTCTTATTTTAAATGACAATGTAAATAATATAAAACATGTTAGTTGAGGCAAAAAGTATTTTAAATATTTTTGAAAACTGTACTAGACTGTCGAAATTATTTTAAATGACAAAAATATGTGCATTTTGTCTTAGATCTAAAATGTGCTTGAATAAACAATTAATCCTGATTTCGAACAGGCTTGGACGCTCTTGAAATTGGGACAAGCTTCAGTTTGTTTAAAATAAGAGAAATTAACTTGTGTACTTTAAATTAACGAAAATAGCAAAAGTACATTTGAAATTAGACAAAAAAATCAACGTTTTTGTCTTGTGCCATGGACAAATTTGCATTAAATCAGCAAACATTCAATGGCTTGAAAAAAAATTAGGACTCATTGCAAAAAATAATGGTTTTGTGGTTATATTTAATGCTTTTAAGGCCTTAAATTTGGTATGATCAAATTTAATACTTTTTAATGAATTAAGACCCTGGGCCTGCCCTGCAAGAACAATGGCTGGAAATGACAAGGCCGTGGAAGTAAAGTCACACTGATTTCCACTCCGCGTTCACAAATAATATTGTGCAATGAGATTAAAATGGTTCTTTTAAATTACACTCTATGATACAATGTTCATTTTGACAACACATTTTAATGTTGTTTTAGTCAAGACTTTGGTTATAGTCGACTAAATTTGTTTGTAAAACCAGATTCGTGAGGTTTTCTACTGCTGATATAGTAAGTTCTGAGTGTTTATCTCGTACCTCGACAGTTTTTGCTGCTACTGCTGCTATACTATACAGTTGCAAGAAAAAATATCTGAACCCTTTGGGATTACTTGGATTTTTGTATAAATTGGGCATAAAATGTGTTCTGATCTTCATCCAAGTCACAACAATAGACAAACACATTCTGCTTAAACTAATACTGCGCAAAAAATTTCATTGTTTGTTGCTTCATTGTTGTCAAAGTGCAGGGTGGAAAAAGTATGTGAACCCCAAGGCTAATGACTTCTGCAAGAGCTATTTGGAGCTAAGTGTCACCCAACCTGGAGTCCAATTAATGTGATGAGATTGCAGGTGTTGGTTAAAGCTGCCCTGCCCTATAAAAACACACACCACTTTTGAGTTAGCCGTTTGCCGTTTGCAAAAATCTCTGGCACATGCTAACATTTCTGTTAGTAAGTAAAATATTAAACAAGAATGGAGTTTATGGGAGGACACCACGGAGAAAGCCATTGTCGTCAAAGAAAAACATTGCTGCACGTTTTGTAAAAGAGCACCTGGATGTTCCACAGCACTGCTGGCAAAATATTTTGTTGACAGAAGAAAACAAAATTGAGTTGTTTGGAAGGAACACACAATGCTATCTGTGGAGAAAAAAGGCACAGCACACCAACATCAAAACCTCATCCCAACTGTTAAATATGGTGGAGGGGGTGTCGTGGTTTGGGGCTGCTTTGCTGCCTCAGGACCTGGACGGATTGCTATCATCATCAACAACAAAAATTCCCAATTGTATCAAAACATTTTGCAGGAAAACTTAAGACCATCTGTCCGCCAACTGAAGCTCAACAGAGGATGGGTGATGCAACAGGACAACGACCCAAAGCATAAAGGCAAATAAACAACAGAATGGCTAAACAGAAGAAAAGACGCCTTCTGGAGTGGCACAGTCAGAGTCCTGACCTCAAACCGATTGAGATGCTGTGGCATAACCTCAAGAGAGCAATTCACACCAGACATCCCAAGAATATGGCTGAACTGAAACAGTTTTGTCAAAACGAATGGTCCAAAATTCTGTGCAGTGATGTGCAGGTCTGATCTGCAACTACAGGAAACGTTTGCCAAAGGAGGGTCAACCAGTTATTAAATACAAAGGTTCACATACTTTTTCCACCCTGCACCGTGAATGTTTACATGTTGTGTTCAATAAAACAATAAAAACATGTATTTTTTGTGCAGTATTAGTGTAAGCAGAATGTGTTTGTCCATTGTTTTTCTTTGTAAATCATTGGTTATTAGGATAAAATAAATCAGTTAAATATATCAAATAGGAGACAGGTGATATTTGAGAATTGAAACGAAGTTTATAGAACTCACAAAAAGTGTGCAATAATTGTTTAAACAAAATTAGGCAGGTACATAAATTTGGGCACCACAATAAAAAAAATAAACTCAACATTTAGTAGATCCTCCTTTTGCAGAAATAACAGCCTCTAAATGCTTATTATAGCTTCTAATGAGAGTCTGGATTATGGTTGATGGTATTTTGGACCATTTTTCCTTACAAAATACAAGTATATAAGTTCATTCAGGTATGATGGTTTGAAGTCACACCACATATTATATAATATTCAGGTCTGGGAGTGAGATGGTCATTCCAGAACTTTGTAGTTGTTCCTCTGCATGAATGCCTCAGTAGATTTTGAGCCGTAATTAGGGTCGTTGTATTGTTGAAAGATCCAGCCCCGGCACAACTTAAACTTTGTCACGTATTCCCAGACATTGGTCTCCAGAATCTGCTGATATTGAGTGGAATCCATGACTTTAACAAGATTCCCAGTCCCTGCCCTGGCCACACAGCCCCACAGCAGATGGAAACAACACCAAATTTTCCTCCATGCATAATGCTTCTTGTTATGTCCAAATAAGTCAGTTTTAGTTTAATTAGTCCACTGAACCCTAGTCCAAAATGAAGCCGGCTTGTCCAAATGTGCTATAGAAAACCTCAAGCGGCTTTGTTTGTAATGAGGGCGGAGAAAAGGTTTCTTCTGCATTACTCTCCCATGCAGCATCTCCTGTGCAACGTGTGCTGCATAGTTGAAGGGTGCACAAAGTCTCCATCTGCAGCAAAATCATGTTGTAGATCTTTGGTGCTGGTCTGTGGGTTGACTTTGACTGTTCTCACCATTTTT
>JAADKR020370891.1:0-14563 GCA_011763505.2 Lythrypnus dalli | reverse complement strand
CGTCGCTTGGCAGTACTGTCTCCAGGATATGCAGAGAATCAGCTCTCTCACTATGACTATGGTAACAACATTATAACATTTACTATTTCAATAGCAGCTGTTTTCTTTCTGTGTTAATATTCACTACAACGCTTCTGTGCTTATGATCAGATTTCAAAGATGCGACCTGAAGAGTACCGGCAGATCATCAAGAGCCTGGAGAGTCATTATGAGGAGTTTATGCACTGCTCTAAAGGCTCACAGCTGTTTGCAGAGGAAGACAAGAGGACCATCGAGACACAGTTCACTGATGCCCAGGCCCATTATGAGGACCTGGTGGTGCAGCTGCCTTCGTATGGTAAGTGCTCTGGGTTCCCAAAAGACTCATACAATGACTTTATGAAACGGTACCATATGATACAGTTGATACAAACCAATGTTTTCTTTCTGCAGTTGCACAAGAACACACGGAGGTTCACCAAGTGGACGTGCAACAGGAGCTCAATCAAAACGTGCACATACAAATGGCTGAACAGCAGCAGCAGCAGCAGCAACAACAATTCCAAATGCAACAAATACAACTACAACCACAGCAAATACAACTACAACCACAGCAAATACAACTACAACCACAACATATACAATATATACAACCGCAACCGCGCTACATTATCATTCAGCAGCCGCAAGTGGACGAGGAAGCCCGCAGAATGGAAGAAGTGCGAAGAATCGAAGAGATGCGAAGAATAGAGGAAGCACAAATGGAGGAAGTGCGGAGAATCGAAGAGACTCGCAGAATAGAAGAGATCCACAGGCTGGAAGAGATCCGGAGGCTGGAGGAAGCCCAAAGAGCAGAGGAGTCTCGGCGGATGGAGGAGGCCAGGAGAGCAGAGGAGGCTCGGAGGCTGGAGGAGGCCAGGAGACTAGAGGAGGCCCGGAGGCTGGAGGAGGCCAGGAGACTAGAGGAGGCCCGGAGGTTGGAGGAACTGCGCAGAGTGGAAGAAGAAGCACGGCGTCTGAGGAAACTCTCTGAGAAGAAATTGGAGAAGAAGGAAGTTGTGAGAATGGTCAAAGCTGAACCAGTCAGGAGAAAGGTCTTACACTCCTCATCTTCATCATCTTCCTCCACATCCTTCCTCAGCCTGACCGAGCTGCAGGCTCTGAGGATCAGGCTGGAGGCAGCTGAGGGCTCTCTCAGTCAGCATGTCCACATCAGCATGGGAGACGAGGGACTGCAGGACTGCTCTCTTAAGATCCAACAGTTAGAGGTAAGAATGGAAATAAAGATTGACAATTATAATAGCACATGCTTCATGCTAATATAATATTTATATAATATGTGTATGCAGATGGTGCAGCGCGATGTGGATTTGATGAGGGAGGTCTATCTGAACCTGAGGGAGCGCATCATGAAGGAGCTGGACGGCATGAGTGACTCTGACAAAGCCCAGTTCCTCCGCACTGAAATTGGAGTCATCAACCAACGACTGGCCAGTCTGGAAAGCAGTTCATCTGCATATCTGCAGCGGTACGCCTGTTTTTAACTCCATTATGATTGATTTTTCTATTTTGCTCATATATTTTTGCATGTTAAGGCTCCGGGCTCTGAGGGATATGCTGCAGAGTGTGGCTCGGGCAGAAGACATCGTAAAAGTTCACGAAGCCAGGTTAACAGAGAAAGACACAACTTCCCTGACACCTCTTGAAGTGGAGAATTATATTTCCACACTTAAGGTATTGTGCAAGCTTTCCACCTGTTGAATTCAAGCTTTTCAAACTAATGTCAACTCCATGTGTTGCATATATATTTTTCAGATGACTAAATCAGGGCTGGAACAGAAAAAGGACATTGCATCCTCAATGGAGGCAGAGCTTAGCAAAGCAACTCACTGGAACTGCCAAGTGAGCAGTGCCAACCACAGATGTGACATGATGCTGTCCAAATACACTGACCAGGTCAATATGCTGAATGATCGATGGAAGCGCATCCACTCACAGATTGAGACAAGGTATTTATAACTATATTTTTATACAATTTAATTTATACTATATGGTAATCTGGTAAAAAGCATTAACATTAAATTCACATCACTTGAATAATGGAGTCTGTCTGACAGCAGTAACACAATGTTATGTAATATTTTCAGACTTCAGGATCTACACTTCTACCTTCCTCAACTTAAAAACTACAGAGAAAGTAGCACGTCACTTATGGACTGGATTGACACTACAAGAAAAAAACAAGATGTTCTTCAAGCAACCAAAGTCAACAATGTTGAATCATTGAGAGATCTTATTAACAACCAAAAGGTTTAATGCTCGTAGACTTACTCTTATTGTCAGTTATTATCATTATCATACCAATAATCGATTGCTTTTTTCAGGCTCTCAACTCAGAGATCAAATCAAAGAGAGGAGTAGTGGACAGTGTTCTGAAGGACAATGAGGCTTGTGTCACCTCAATTAAAGTAAGTGAGTTTGAAAACTAAATTGATCACTTTACATTTTATCACAATTTTATCTTTCTACAGGACTATGAGACAGACCTGACAGCTTACAGCTCTGGGTTAGAGACTTTGCTTAACATCCCAGTCAAGAGAACAATGCTAAAGTCACCATCAGT
This sequence comes from Lythrypnus dalli, assembly GCA_011763505.2. Taxonomy (NCBI): domain Eukaryota; kingdom Metazoa; phylum Chordata; class Actinopteri; order Gobiiformes; family Gobiidae; genus Lythrypnus; species Lythrypnus dalli. Next base: position 11,961 of record JAADKR020370891.1, on the reverse strand, counting down.
GGATTTAAATATTGAGGTAATAAAATAATATACAGTATATTTAATAGCAAGAAACTATCTTTAACAGCATTAATGATTGTTAGTAGAGCTTTACATGCCAAAGGAATACATATTAACTGAATGTGTAATTTTCCCAGGCCACACAACTACAGACCCGCTACATGGAGCTACTCACCATTTCCAGTGGCCACTACAACTTTTTGGGAGAGCAGTTCAAAAACATGGATGAGTTGAAGGTACATTACTTCTTTGCATTTTTCCTCATACGTGTTGTGCATGGAACTGTCCACAAAATGTTCTCATCAAAACTATTTTCTTGCTTTAGATTCGAAATACAAAAATTGATTTATTGGAAGAAGATCTGCGCTTGCTGCGTGACGAAATAAAAGACCACACGGCAAAGAACCGGTCGCTGGAAGGCGAGCTGAACCGATACCAGCTGGAGATGAACCAGTCCAAGGACACCCTGCTGAACATGGAGTCGGTCAAGAGAGACGCCGCTCTGAAGTATAGTGCCACCAAGGAAAGCCTGGACAGCACTCAGAGCCAGCTCGCTGACCTCAATGATCAGCTGTCACGTATCAAGTATTTCCTGGAGGAGGAAAAGAGAAAGACCAAACTAGCAGAGGAGCGTTACAACCAGCAGCAGGACGAGTACGACAATGCCCTGAAAAAGAGGGAGAAAGAGCTGGAGTCAGTAAGTTGGTCCAAACTGGAGGTGGAGAAAAGTGTAGCATCCAAAGACCGTGAGATCGAGAGGCTGAGGCGACAGCTTGAGGACGACTCACACAAGATAAAGGATCTTCAAAGAGAGATGTCACAGGTAAGAAGCCAATGCAGCGCTGAAATTGATAACATGAAACTAAGCTTTGAATCTCAAATTCACATGAGCCGAACAGAAATGCAAAATGTTGAGGCTCAGAGAGAAGAGGACACGGCAGAGCTTCAGGCACAATGCAACCACATGGATGCCGAAAAGAGGAAAACAGAGGAAGAACTCAGGAGGACAAGGGGTTTTAAAGAACAGACTGATGAGCAATGCAAAAGACTAGAAGAAGAGGTCCACAATCAGCAAGCCATTATAGCAGAAGAAGGGCAAAAGAGAATGGAGCTTGAAAGTCAGATTGAGGCTTTACTGAGGCAGAGGCAGGAGGACAGCAGCCACTACAGGGAAGAGTTAGAAGAGGCTCTGCTTAAGTTACAGGAACAGAGCAACCAGCTGGTCTACACCACTCACCGTCTGGAAGAGGAGTCACGTAGAAGGAAAACTATTGAGGAAGGGCAAGGCGTGCTGGAGCAGACCGTTTCACAGCTTCAGCAGCAACTCACTGACTCAACAGTGGTCACAACTCGGCTGAGGGACTGTGAGGATGAACTTGAAAAAAATAGATTTGAGTTACAGAGGGAGTGCAAGGAGCGGATGAGGTTAGAGCAAAATTTGAATAGATTGCAAGGACGCGTCAAGGACCTTCAGGGCGTCCGGGATGTCCTCGAGAGCCAGGTAGAAATTTTGAGGCAAGACAGTCAAGAGGAAGTGGCCAAAAGAAAGCAGGCTGAAGCAGAGTTGGAAAAGACCTCTGTGGCTTTGGTGGAGTACACATGCACGATTTCAGATCTACGGCAGGGGCACGAGCAAACAGGCAGCCCAGAACAGAGAGGGGATGAAGAATTACTAAAGTTGCAAGAAGAATTAAACAATTGTTTGAAACAGAACCAGGCAACTTCAGAGAGACTGACAGAACACAGTGCTGAGGTGGAAACTGTGAAGCAACAGCTGCTTCAAGAACAAAACAGAGTAAAGGAGGCAAACTTAACCAATGAAGACCTTAACAAGGCCTTAGAAGAGAAGTGTAAGACTTTGAATAACGTTTATGCAGAGCTCCAACAATTACAGGAGCTAACAGAGACTCAGAGTAAAGAAAGGCTGAAGTTTGAAGAGGAGCTACAAGCTGCACAACATGAAAACAGAGAGTTGAAAAGGACCATGGCGGGAAATAATGAACTCTGCTCCCAAATAACTGCCCTGGAGGTACAGCTTCAAGTGAATGAGGGCAGCCCTGAGGACTATTACAGCCTGCTGTCTGAGCTCTCGTCTGAGAGGGAGAAACTGAAGCTGGAGACTGAGAAAATACAAAAGGAGGCCATTGAGGTACTCTTAGGCCCCGTAGCCTTGGATTGCTCGTGCCTTTCCAATGCAATGAAGTAGCTGCATGCTTCAGAAACCTGCAGATTTCCAGTACTCATAAACACATACAAATCACACTGTATGTGTTTGGCGATGCTTGCATGTCTGTGTCACTGTTTGCAACACAATCTTCCCCAGAACCACCATGACTTCAGTATAGGGCTGCACGATATGGAAAAAAAGTCATTTCTCAATATTTTCGGGCTTGTTTTTTTAGTTCTATGAATTAATACTAAAGCCATGTTCTTGGTCAAAACCAAACCCTGATTCAGAACAACATTTAGACCTTTTAAAGACATACTTCTTGTCAGAACACATGGGGTCGTTGCATGACTTTGCTAGTAACGCAGTTTTAGGTTCACTTGCAGAAAGATCACCCTGACATTTTAGCTTGACCTTTATTATGGTTATGGTTTAAAAATATTCTCACTGAACAAAGCAGTCAGTATTAAGCCTGCTGTATCTTTGTGACATTATTGAATTTTTGAATGGAAAATTCAGTATTGCACTTACCAGATGAAATCTAAACAAAACACTGCATCCGTAGCCACTCTTTGCCTTGCAATGCTTTGACAACACTAGTCCCGTTGTCAGTAGTTACGGCCACCAGGTTTTCCGGGTTGAGCTTCCAGTTCTAGAGGACGCCGTGCAGAGCCTCAGCTGCATGTTCCCCGGGATAGTCCTGGGCAGAGTAGCTCTCAATATTACCTGATTCTTTATTGTGAGGCACAAAAATATAGAAGTAAAGATAAATTCGACTTATCGTGCAGCCCTACTTCAGCTGGTTTTGATCTGTTATTTCTTGTAGCATGACTCATTTAGTTGTCACCATTTTACTGATGTGTTTAATGGTACGTTGTTAGTCGTAAAAGAGAAATTTGAATATGAAATAATTATTTTTATTTATTTGCTTAGATCATATACTTTATAGTAGTAGTAGTAGTTTTTTTTTAAAGAAATGTATGCACGATATTAATGTGGACAGCCCTTTCTGCATGTTATGAATCTATAGTACTTAGTGCACCTCCTTACTTCGTTTGAGAAGCACTTAACGTTACATTGGTAATGGAATGGAAATATGAGCTAAAAATGGATATCGATATACACAATATAAAAATATTGTGAATAATGAATCTTGATAATAATAATGTGTATGTTGGTAATGATATAGAAAAACTGTTACATAATCTAATGGGAGCACAGTCTCCATGTTATTAAAATGTAAGAACTCCAGTAATTTTCATCTGGTTGCCATGGGGATGGCTCATGGATTAGTATTTTTTACCACCTAAATTACTCATCTTTCCATCCTATCATCATGGTAAAATATAAAGTGCTACCACTATGAGATGAAATTTGCTTTTAAAACACATTTGCTAAAATATTCGGTAAGTATAATAAGTCACAATAATTTAGCAAGTGTGTGGTTTTATTTGGTTTTGTATGTTTCACCCTTTTGTCTTACCTGCAATGTTCTGTTGTCAATTTAACTTATGTTTTATCACAATGAACAATATACAAATGTCTCTTTTTTCTGTTTTGACTCTTCAGATGGCTGAAAAGGAGAGAGTGCGTGTCCATGATGTAGAAGAAGAGCTCAGAGTCGTCAAAGTGAAAAGCGTACAGCAAGAAAACGTGATGCCGAGAACTATGATTAAGGCAATGAAAGCCCCTGACGTGAAGCAGGGCAGAGAACCAACACCACCTGTGCTGTCTTTTGAAGGTGTTCGGAAGCCAGTAAGTGCACAAAACTTAGTAGACTGTGGTGTATTACCTAAAAGAACATATAATGATCTTGTTCGGGGACAAAATACTATCCCTGAGGTTTCTGCTGATAAAAAAATCAATCTCAAAGGGACAGGTCCAATAGCTGGTGTAATCGTTGAACGTCCCAAAGCCCCTGGTTCCACGAGAGGAACGTCCAAAAAGCTTTCGTTCACTGAAGCGAAAAAGACTGCACTTTTACCACCAAATTGTGCAGATTTGTTGCTTGATGCCCAAGCAGCTACAGGCCACATCATTGACCCCAAAGCAAATCGAAAGTTGACAGTTGATGAAGCTTTATTACAAGGAGTTGTTGATAAAGACGACCAAGAGAGATTACTGGCAGCTGAGGGAGCTGCTGTGGGTTATGGTGATCCCGCCACAGGCAAACCACTGTCAGCATTTGAAGCTATGAAAAAAGGACAAATTGATGAGACCACAACTCTGCGTCTTTTACAAGCTCAGGAAGCAGTTGGGGGCATTTTAGATCCAACCCTTAGTGTTTTTCTCCCAAAAGACACAGCCATTGAACGTAATCTAATTGATGAAGGTAATTATAATGCTTTATATGACAAGCTTGACCTCTACCTAGATCCAGAAAGTGAAGAAGGGACAACCTACATGTCTTTGAAAAAGAGATGTAAAGTAGAGCCACACACTGGTCTTCTCCTCCTTCCTGTCCCTGAAAAAATTGACCCTTCCAAACTAATCTTTGATGGTGTTCGGAAACCAGTGACATCTAAAAAACTACTTGATTGTGGTGTTTTGGACAAGCCAACTTTTAAAGATCTGGAAAAGGGAATAAAAAGTGTGCCAGAAGTGTCTGCAGACAAAAGGGTGCCACTGAAAGGGACAGGACCAATTGCTGGAGTTATAATTGGAAAACGAGGGAAAATGTCTTTAGCTGAAGCTAAAAAGCAAGGGATTTTACCACCAGAGTGTGCTGACTTGCTTCTAGAGGCTCAGGCTGCAACAGGTCATATTATTGACCCAAAAAACAATAAGAAGCTGACTGTGGATGAGGCATGTAAGAAAAATGTTGTAGACAATAGTGATAAAGAAGAGTTGTTGGCAGCGGAAGCAGCTGCTGTCGGATACAATGATCCATATTCAGCCAAACCTCTGTCTGTATTTGAGGCCATGAAGAAGGATCTCGTTGACAGTGATACTGGAATCCGCCTGCTGCAAGCACAGGAGTCTGTTGGAGGCATTTTAGATCCAAATCTTAGTGTTTTTCTTCCCGATGAAACTGCTATTGAGCGCAAACTTTTGGATGACCATACAAGGAATCTCTTAAATGAAAGTCCCACGTGTTATATTGACCCAGAAAATGAGGAAGCTATAAGTTATAATGATTTAAAGAAAAAATGTAAGAAGGAGCCCCACACAGGCTTGCTTCTCTTGCCAGTGACTGAAAAACTAGATCCTTCAGAAGTGATCTTTGATGGAGTTCGTAAACCAGTCACAGCAAAACAATTATATGATTGTGAGGTTATCGACAAGCCCACTCTGAAAGATCTTCAGACAGGAAAAAAATCTGTACCCGAGATTTCGGCTGACAAGAAAATTAATTTAAAGGGGACTGGGCCAATTGCTGGAATAATTCTTGGGAACAAAAAAACTTTCACTTTAGATGAAGCTAAAAAACAAAAGCTGTTGCCATCAGATTGTGCAGATTTGCTTTTAGAAGCCCAAGCAGCAACAGGTCACATAATTGACCCAAAAAAGAACAAGAAACTCACTGTAGAAGAGGCAATAACAAAAAATGTAGTGGACATCAGTGATCAAGACCTTTTATTGGCTGCAGAAGCAGCTGCTGTAGGGTACAAAGATCCATATGTGACCAAGCCTTTATCAGTATTTGAGGCCATGACGAAGGGTCTTGTCGACAATGACACTGGAATCCGTCTGCTGCAAGCACAAGAGTCTGTTGGAGGTGTTTTAGATCCAAATATAAGTGTGTTTCTTCCTGAGGACACTGCTATAAAGCGCAACCTTATTGATGATCATACAAGAAATCTCCTAAAGCAAAATCCCAAGTGTTACATTGATCCTGAAACAGAGGAAGCCGTTACTTATGATGATTTAATGAAAAGATGTAAGACAGAGCCCCAAACAGGCCTGCCTCTTTTGCCAGTGACGGAGAAAAAAGATGATTCTGAACTAATTTTTGATGGTGTCCGTAAGCCTGTGACAGCAAAGGAATTATGTGATTGCAAGGTTATAGACAAGCCTACACTCAAAGATCTTCAAACAGGAAAAAAGTCTGTTCCAGATGTATCTGAGGAGAAGAAAGTTAATCTCAAGGGCACAGGGCCAATAGCTGGTTTAATAACTGAAAATGAAGAAAACATTTCTTTGACACAAGGTAAAATGGAAAAGTTGTTATCACCAGAGTGTGCAGATTTGCTTCTGGAGGCCCAGGCTGCAACAGGCCATATTATTGACCCAAAACGTAACAAGAAACTCACTGTAGAAGAGGCATGCACCAAAAATGTGGTGGACAGTGACGACCGAGATCGGTTCTTGGCTGCAGAGGCAGCTGCTGTGGGTTACAAATCTCCATACTCTGCCAAACCTCTGTCTGTATTTGAGGCCATCAAGAAAGGGATTGTTGACAATGACACTGGACTTCGTCTGCTACAAGCACAAAAGTCTGTTGGCGGGATTTTGGATCCAAACTTTAGTGTTTTTCTTCCTAAAGAAACAGCTATTGAGCGCAGCATTTTAGATGAAAACACTCACAATTCTTTAAAACAAAGTCCAAAGTGTTACATAGATCCTGAAACTGAGGAAGATGTAAGTTATGATGAATTAAAGAAAAGATGTAAGACAGACCCTAACTCAGGTCTGCTACTTTTGCCAATCAGTAATAAAGTGGATACTTCTAAAATTATATTTGATGGTGTGCGGAAACCCGTAACAGCAGAACAATTACATGATTGTGAAGTTATAGACAAGCCGACACTTAAAGATCTTCAGACGGAAAAGAAATCTGTCCCAGAGGTATCAGAAGACAAAAAAGTTAATCTAAAGGGAACTGGACCAATTGCTGGAATCATAGTGGAAAAGAAAGGAAAAATGTCTTTGTCAGAAGCAAAGAATGAAATGCTGTTGCCATCAGAGTGTGCAGATCTGCTGCTGGAAGCTCAGGCTGCAACGGGGCATATTATTGACCCTAAAAACAACAAGAAGCTGACAGTAGATGAAGCATGTGCTAAAAATGTTGTGGACAAAAATGATCGAGAAAGATTGTTGGAGGCAGAGAAAGCTACTGTGGGCTACAAAGATCCATATTCAGACAAACTGCTGTCTGTTTTTGAGGCCATGAAGAAGGGTCTTGTTGACAATGAAACAGCACAACGTCTGCTGCAAGCACAGGAGTCTGTTGGAGGCATTTTAGATCCAAAACTGAGTGTTTTCCTCCCTAAGGACACAGCTATTAAACGTAATATTTTGGATGCAAACACCAGACGATCCTTGGACCAGAGTCCTAAGTGTTACATTGATCCTGAAACTGAAGACTCTGTAAATTATAATGATTTAAAGAAAAGATGTAAAAAAGAAAATCAGACAGAATTGCTGCTATTGCCGGTGTCTGAGAAACAGGACGTCTCGAAGCTAATTTTTGATGGCGTCCGTAAGCCTGTGACAGCCAAACAGTTAAGTGAATGTGATGTCATAGACAAGCCCACACTTAAGGATCTGCAGAAAGAAAAGAAGTCTGTCAAGGAGGTGTCTGCAGACAAAAAAGTTAACCTGAAGGGGACTGGGCCAATTGCCGGTATTGTTATAGGCAAAAAAACAAAAATGTCCTTTGCAGACGCAAAGAAGCAAATGCTTGTTTCACCAGAGTGTGCAGATCTGCTACTGGAAGCCCAAGCTGCAACGGGACATATTATTGACCCTCAAAACAACAAAAAACTAACTGTAGACGAAGCATGTGCTAAAGAATTGGTTGACCCCAAAGATCGAGAAAAATTGTTGGAGGCAGAGAAAGCTGCTGTGGGCTACAAAGATCCATATTCAGCAGAACCTCTGTGTGTTTTTGAGGCCATGAAAAAGAGGCTTGTTGACAATGAGACCGGCATCCGTCTGCTGCAAGCACAGGAGTCTGTTGGAGGCATTTTAGATCCAAAACCAAGTGTGTTTCTCCCTAAAGACACAGCAATTAAGCGCAAACTTATTGATGATTACACAAGAAATATCCTTGAACAAACTCCTAAGTATTACATCGATCCTGAAACCGAAGAAGCCGTAAGTTATAAAGATTTAAAGAAAAAATGTCAGACCGAGCCTGAAACAGGTCTGCTACTTTTGCCAGTGACAGATACTTCTAAAATGGTCTTTGATGGTGTCCGTAAACCTGTGACAGCAAGAAACTTACATGATTGTAAAGTTATAGATAAGCCTACATTGAAAGATCTTCAAACTGGGAAAAAGTCTGTTCCAGCGGTATCAGCAGACAAAAAAGTTAATCTCAAGGGCACAGGGCCAATTGCTGGTTTAACGACAACAAATGAAGAAAAAATATCTTTGACTGAAGGCAAAAAGAAAAATTTGTTATCACCAGAGTGTGCAGATTTGCTTCTTGAGGCCCAGGCTGCGACAGGCCATATTATTGACCCAAAACGTAACAAGAAACTCACTGTAGAAGAGGCATGCACAGAAAATGTAGTTGACATTAGTGACCGAGACCTATTATTGGCAGCAGAGGCAGCTGCTGTGGGCTATAAAGATCCGTACTCTACCAAACCTTTGTCTGTATTTGAAGCCATGCAGAAGGATCTTGTTGACAGTGAGTCTGGACTTCGTCTGCTACAAGCACAAGAGTCTGTTGGAGGTGTTTTAGATCCAATTTTGAGTGTTTTCCTCCCTAAAGACACAGCTATTGAGCGAAAAATTTTGGACAAGAATACTTCTCATTCTCTAAACCAGAGCCCCAAATGTTATATTGATCCTGAAACAGAGGAAGCTGTGAGCTATAATGAATTGAAGAAAAGATGTAAGACAGATCCTGCCTCAGGCTTGTTACTTTTGCCAGTCACTGAAAAGCTGGATGCTTCCAAAATTGCTTTTGATGGTGTCCGAAAGCCAGTCACAGCACAGAAATTACATGACTGTGAGGTGATAGACAAGAAAACACTTAAGGATTTACATACAGCAAAGAAATCTGTCCCAGAGGTATCAGAAGACAAAAAAGTTAATCTAAAAGGAACTGGACCAATTGCTGGAATTATTGTGAAAAACAGAGGGAAAATGTCTTTAACAGAAGCAAAGAATGAAATGTTGTTGCCATCGGAGTGTGCAGATTTGTTATTGGAGGCTCAGGCTGCAACAGGACATATTATTGACCCTAAAAACAACAAGAAGCTGACTGTGGATGAAGCATGTGCTAAAAATGTGGTGGACAAAAATGATCGAGAAAGATTATTAGAAGCAGAAGCAGCTGCTGTAGGCTACAAAGATCCATATTCAGCAGAACCTCTGTCTGCTTTTGAGGCCATGAAGAAGAGGCTCATTGACAGTGAGACAGGACTACGTCTGCTGCAAGCACAAGAGTCTGTTGGAGGCATTTTAGATCCAAAAGTGAGTGTGTTCCTGCCAAAAGACATTGCTATGAAACGTAATATTTTAGATGAAGACACTCGTCTTGCCTTGAATAAAAGCCCTAAGAGTTACATTGATCCAGAAACAGAGGAAGCCGTGAGTTACAATGATATAAAGAAAAGGTGTAAAAGAGAAAATCAGACTGGCTTGCTACTTTTGCCAGTCACTGATAAAGTTGATACTGCCAAACTTATTTTTGATGGTGTCCGTAAGCCAGTCACAGCCAAACAATTGCATGAAAATGAAATTCTGGAAAAGCTGACTTATAAAGACCTTCAGAATGCAAAAAAGTCTGTTCAAGATGTGTCAGAAGACAAAAGAGTTAACCTTAAGGGAACTGGACCCATTGCAGGAATTGTTGTTGGCAAATACAAAAAAATGTCCTTGGCAGAGGCAAAGAAACAAATGCTTTTGTCACCAGAGAGTGCTGATTTTCTGCTTGAAGCCCAGGCTGCAACTGGACATATTATTGATCCCAAAAACAATAAGAAATTGACTGTAGATGAAGCATGTAATGACAATTTGGTGGAAAGCAGTGATCGGGAAAAATTATTGGAAGCAGAGAAAGCTGCTGTGGGCTACAAAGATCCACATTCAGACAAAAATCTGTCTGTATTTGAGGCCATGAAGAAGGGTCTTGCTGACAAAGAAAGTGGTCTTCGTCTGTTGCAAGCACAAGAGTCTGTAGGGGGTATATTAGATCCAAATTTAAGTGTTTTTCTCCCAAAAGACACTGCTATTAAACGTAAAATTTTGGATGAAAACACTTATGAGTTAGTAAAAGCAATGCCCAAGTGTTATATCGACCCAGAAAATGAGGAAAGAGTAAGTTATAATGACCTAAAGAAAAGATGTAAAATAGAGCCTCACACAGGCCTGCTTTTCTTGCCAGTGACTGAAAAACAGGATGCTTCTAAACTGATTTTTGATGGTGTCCGTAAGCCTGTGACAGCAAAGGAATTATGTGATTGCAAGGTTATAGACAAGCCTACACTCAAAGATCTTCAAACAGGAAAAAAGTCTGTTCCAGATGTATCTGAGGAGAAGAAAGTTAATCTCAAGGGCACAGGGCCAATAGCTGGTTTAATAACTGAAAATGAAGAAAACATTTCTTTGACACAAGGTAAAATGGAAAAGTTGTTATCACCAGAGTGTGCAGATTTGCTTCTGGAGGCCCAGGCTGCAACAGGCCATATTATTGACCCAAAACGTAACAAGAAACTCACTGTAGAAGAGGCATGCACCAAAAATGTGGTGGACAGTGACGACCGAGATCGGTTCTTGGCTGCAGAGGCAGCTGCTGTGGGTTACAAATCTCCATACTCTGCCAAACCTCTGTCTGTATTTGAGGCCATCAAGAAAGGGATTGTTGACAATGACACTGGACTTCGTCTGCTACAAGCACAAAAGTCTGTTGGCGGGATTTTGGATCCAAACTTTAGTGTTTTTCTTCCTAAAGAAACAGCTATTGAGCGCAGCATTTTAGATGAAAACACTCACAATTCTTTAAAACAAAGTCCAAAGTGTTACATAGATCCTGAAACTGAGGAAGATGTAAGTTATGATGAATTAAAGAAAAGATGTAAGACAGACCCTAACTCAGGTCTGCTACTTTTGCCAATCAGTAATAAAGTGGATACTTCTAAAATTATATTTGATGGTGTGCGGAAACCCGTAACAGCAGAACAATTACATGATTGTGAAGTTATAGACAAGCCGACACTTAAAGATCTTCAGACGGAAAAGAAATCTGTCCCAGAGGTATCAGAAGACAAAAAAGTTAATCTAAAGGGAACTGGACCAATTGCTGGAATCATAGTGGAAAAGAAAGGAAAAATGTCTTTGTCAGAAGCAAAGAATGAAATGCTGTTGCCATCAGAGTGTGCAGATCTGCTGCTGGAAGCTCAGGCTGCAACGGGGCATATTATTGACCCTAAAAACAACAAGAAGCTGACAGTAGATGAAGCATGTGCTAAAAATGTTGTGGACAAAAATGATCGAGAAAGATTGTTGGAGGCAGAGAAAGCTACTGTGGGCTACAAAGATCCATATTCAGACAAACTGCTGTCTGTTTTTGAGGCCATGAAGAAGGGTCTTGTTGACAATGAAACAGCACAACGTCTGCTGCAAGCACAGGAGTCTGTTGGAGGCATTTTAGATCCAAAACTGAGTGTTTTCCTCCCTAAGGACACAGCTATTAAACGTAATATTTTGGATGCAAACACCAGACGATCCTTGGACCAGAGTCCTAAGTGTTACATTGATCCTGAAACTGAAGACTCTGTAAATTATAATGATTTAAAGAAAAGATGCAAAACAGAACCTCGAACAGGCCTTCTTCTATTGCCAGTGTCAGACAAACAGGTAATATTTGAAGGTGTCCGTAAGCCTGTGTCAGCAAA
>JAADKR020370801.1:0-14577 GCA_011763505.2 Lythrypnus dalli | reverse complement strand
TTACTGCTCTTAATTGTGATGTGGCACTGAAATTTCCCCACTGAGGGACGAATAAAGGCTTTTCTATTCTATTCTAACAACACGGAAAAGAAAAGAATAAGAAGATCTTATTATTATTATTACTCTTTCATCAAAGTCCCTGACAGAGGACAGACTGTCAGACTCACGTAAAGGATATTTCAGTGTAGGGCCATGTCACTTGAGGATTAAACAATTCCAGCACTGTTAGTCGTTACTGTGGCAACACAATAAAAATTAGGATATGGGTCTGATTGTTTTTTTTTTTTGATCGGGACCCCATCGAGGATTTCCCTGTAGAGTATGATCTATTTATTGACTCCTATTCATTCCCATGTAAAAACAATTATAGGCATGTTGAAACCAGGAACATCAAGTTTGGTGCAGATGCCTCATGCAGTTTTCTCAATATCACAAGTTTGAGCTTCCACTTTTCAGTCATTGCTATACATAGTACAGCAGAAAACAGTGCAATATACATTGAAATGTTCATTTCTGGCAAGGACAAAATACATTTAGCAGTTTTTATTGTGTTATAATGCTGTTTAAAGACACTTGACTAATCATGCTTTTTAGGAGCTGAAGACACATTTGGAGCAGTAAAAACTTTCCATTCAGGAATAGAATTACGTAGAAAGCTGAAACTGAAAATTGTTCCCCACAAAAACTGAGGCAAAGCGATGAAACAAACAGAAGCGGAGGTGTTGCTATTACAGATACACAATGCTATATGTTTTTTATCAATATCACAGTCGAGTTTGTGAGGTTTGACTCGAGGTCATTGCTAGTGCCCCTCGTTCGACAAAAGCAACAGTGAAGATATCCAAACCAACATCACAAACTCACCCTTCTATATGTGGGGTATAATGCTGTAGAAAAGATGATATTGATGATTCATCAAAAGTATAATATGGAAACAAAAACATGGCACATTGATGAATCTATCGTGCTTGTTTTGTCATTCATTTAGGTTCTGGAAAAGCGGGAGAAGGATCTCCTGTCCTTCCAGAGGCTGGTAGCCCAGACCCTCCAATGTTTGAAACCTTTTATTGTTATGTTTTAACATGTTGAGGAGTGTTTTCACACAGACATGGTCTGAGATGATCGGCAAACAAGATTATTTTTACCAGTTAAAATGATTTGTTATTTTGAATTCATTTTCACACAGAAGAAACCAAGGTTTCAACCATGATCATTAGATACCTTTCTGGGATGATAACATCCATTGGTATCCAAGCACAGTTTAGACATTTTCTTTTTATACACGCCTAACCCCCCCTTCAGATTTTTGCTAATATTTATTATGACTAAATTATTATTTTGCTATTACTCTAATATTGTTGTTATTTCTATACTATTATTTGATAATATTTGACCCTGTGACAAGCGATGTGCCCATAAGAATGCCATAAAAACGCTATTTTCTACAAAACAAAGTACAAAATGGACAAAAAGTAATACATTACATGATTAAGTGGGGGCTCAGCTGATAAAATTATAGGCCTTACAACTCAATTTGGGCCTATATTGGCCAATCACATTCCTCCATCTAATTGAAAATATAATTATGATTTTTAAAAAAAAATTTAATCCATTTTACCGCTAAAAAACTGTGCCGAACATAATTTGTCATGGATTTTAGGCTTCTACATTATGGTCTTGTCATCCAGTTTGCAGCGTTTCACTCCTGGTTATATCAGCCAGGAATCTGAATCTTTACTTGTCCACCCCTGGCACTCTGGTTTGTACGACCAATCGCACTACGTGTATTTACCATGTTTTATTGTTTTTTGATAGGAGTTTTGGTTCAGTGGTAATTGCTACCACTTATTGTTTTACCCTCTAGTGCAATGCGCAGGTGGGCCATGGCGTCACTAATCAACGTGCCTATGTGGCTTCCATACCTGAGGTATACTTGGTCAATGTTAGACGCGGTGAGTTCATGTGTGGACTGGTGACAGCACTTTATGCTGTTTTGTGTTATTGCACACTGCGTGTTTTTTTCCGCTTTTAGTACCTCAGTCAATATTATATCCATAGGTTTTAAATCTAAGCAGTAGTAGAACCTTCAGTATTGTATATGAAAATATGCTGTGTTTGCAGGTTTCGAACATAAATCACGTTTTAAAACAAAGTGCGCTGTTGACTCAGGAATGCATTGCTTTGTGACTTTAGTCCTAATAAATACATTTGAGTAGGTAACTTGAGTGCGTGAGTAACTTTTAATGTATTAATTGGTGTAGAAATTGTAGACAGATTTAATCATTTGTTTTGAAAGCTATTACAGAAAGCTTATCTTAATAAGAACCTTTTATTTCTGGCAGCACTTTATTATAATTCCTACAATTGTCCTTGGTGCAGTGACACTGGGAAATTACCCAGTGGGGGATGATCATTAAATTATGCCATAACTATCTATTCACATGAAGATTGGTGAGAATAACAGGGTTCATTTCCTTGCAGGCTATGATGCAGGACGTGTCAAGGTCATTTCTGATGTCAGCTCATATATGTTCACTAATGTAAACAAATAACATGCCTGTGTGGGTGCTCGTGAACCTGCACACAAATCAATTCAGATAATAGCCTTGTGCCAGTATCACTTCATATGGAAAACATGCAGGAAGTGAGTAATACAGTTTATATTTTAGTCATGCCTGTTTGAGTAATCTAGCACATTCAGTGTGTCTTCGTCTCAAAGCTTGAGCCCCGAACTGCCATTCAAAGAGTTTCAGCGTCACTTGAAGCATGTCTGGTGAATAAGTCATGGGCCAATCTGTGGCCGCCTGGGGACGCTGCAGGCCGACTATGCCTTGAATAATGAATTAATGAATGCCTTTTTATTGTCAATATACATAGTACACTGAGATTAAAAGCAGCTCCAGTATCAATGCAAAACATACAGAATAAATATACAATGAAATGTGTAAAATAGTGCACGTAGGGTAAACATTTTCCAGAAAGAGGAGCTAGCCTATGAAGTTAGCCCTATTGACTGTTCAAAGTGGTTATGGCTTTGGGAAAGAAACTATTTTTTAGTCTGTTTTTCCTAGATCTGATGGCCCTATAGCGCTTTCCCGATGGCAACAGGTCAAACAGGTCAGAGCTGGGGTGGCCGTTTCTGATCTGTGAAATCCATTTTACTGGTTATATTTATGCGAGTGGTGTCCATGAGGAAGCGATGGACTGAGGCCAGACTTTCCCCGGGAGCGTCTCGCTTTTCTCGGAGATTACAGCGAGCTCCATTCTGCGCTCCGTCACCTCCTTTCCCTTGTCTCATTTCTATGCAAACTACACCATAATTTTGCGACATTATGTGACAAATATAAGCTGCGTGTGCATCTTTCTGCTTGTGATTTGGTGCGTGTTTGTGTGGAGACTTCAGGAAACGCGCTGCTGTTGAAACAGTCTCCAAAGTCCAATGAATGAATGTTGTTGTTTTTTGCGGTGCGCCTGGTTCAGAGGCTCTCACAGTGACAGGTATCTGCCCCACTGTCCACATCTGACACACTGCTCCGTTATACCTTTGGCTCGGTTCGCTTGTGTATGTGTGAGTGCGAGCCATTCAGGGGAAAGAGACCTCCCCAATCGAGCTGGGCTTAGCACGATTCCGATGGTCAAGTCTGAGTGCACCCTATGTATGCTTTAAATTCAGAAATGTCACGATAAAGTAGTGGTGTAATACATGTCAAAGACGGGCACTTCTTACGGGTTTGGTACAGAGAGGTTTGGAAAAGTTGTCTATTCCGCTGAAACAGAGAAAGGCCATGAGTCAAGCATGGTCCTGTTCTGTGCTCTCCAGGAGAATGTCTCGCTCTCTCGAAGCCCAAATCTCCTCTTTCGAAATGTTTTAAACTTTGTCTGGCTGGGGGTTTATGTATTTACAGCCAATTAAAAACAAAAGATCATGTTCTACTAATTGTGGACTAATTGTGCGCTCAGAGGGATGCGGTTTTGGCTCTGCTTGCTAGTCACAAGCTTTGCGACTGTTCACTCCCACCTCACCCCTATGTTGGAGCAACACGAGAATGCCATTACAGCAGATCCACTACATTGAGAATTACCTCAGGGACCAGATCAAACAAAGACACTTCCCACAATTATCTCTGTTTTTTGTCTCAAAACAGCTGTTTATGACAAAGACTGCCTTTATTCACTGGTTGATTAAAAAAAGACAGAATAAAGATAGGAAGTCAAACAAGTAAAGACTTGTATCATCATTCAACATTTGCATCTCACTGTAAAACAATGTTTGTTATCAGACTACAACATTTTTTGAAAATGAGCAAAAATCCTGCAATCTTGGTGTGGCTTCTGAAAAAAGTGCTGGCAGCCGTAACTGAAATAATAATGCCAGACTTTAGCTGCTATACATACTTATTTAGTCTAATTATTTATTCAAATGTATTGCATTTTTGTCTATTTATTACAAAATGCAAACCAGTGCTCCAGTGTGTCACGCTGAAGAAGTGAATTCTCCATGAGCATTGACCCAGAATAGGTAGTTAAAATCACAATTTAAGAAACCCAGCTGGTACTGTATGTGGAGTATTTATTCATATTCAAATAAACCCTGGATAAAGTAAGTAAAGATAAAAATCATGTAGATTTAGTACAAAACAGTAACTAAGCAGACAATGAGGGCAACTTCTCATGTAAAATATAGGGCGTGAACTTGCGACTGGGGCAACAGTGGTGCAGCGAGTTAATGTGTCATTGGACATAGCGCAAATCAGAGGAGGACTGAGACGTAATGTGGGGCAGGTCATCACTGGCCATACTAGCAAAATATAATGACCTCAGAGACAATACCAACAACATCTGGATTCACTTTAAATAAAGCATGACTCGCAGAATGGCAAGTATATTCACAATTGTATCTATTATTTATTCCTTTTTTTCAAGTGAATTGCTATTGGATGTTTGCCTGGTTAACACAAGACTAAATCACAAGTGAGATTTAGTCTGGGGAAGAGGCTAAAATGAGGTGTGGTTAATGACCGTCCAGAGCCGTTTATCGGACGATACAATTGTTTGTCATAAGCATCTGTACGCTGCTGTTACGTGCGTTCCAGACGACTATGTTTCCCACTTAAAAAATAACGAGACCCGACCTAAGAGCCTTTTGGTTGAAAAAAAACTCGTATGTAGACACAACGGCTAGTGCTATAACAGGAGCTAATACGATGCTAAAGCTATAACAGGAGCTAATACGATGTTATGTGGACTTTTTCTCTCCGTAATTCCTAGTTTTAGTGGCTCCAATGCATTTTTCTCATTTGGAAGTTTCCTAGTTGCCTGGAACACACCATTAGCCACCTGCATCCGCCTTACCTGACGACGTTTGCAGTGCGATGAAAATTAGACGAGGAAGAACGCGGCTTATTATTACAGTGGTCCCTCGTTTATCGCTGGGGTTTGGTTCCGAAACCTCCCGTGATAAACAAAATCCGTGGTATAGCAATCTTTTAATTTTTCATTATTTAAATACATATTAAGGCTTTATAATTCCTCCTGGCAGTCTTTATACTGTAACATTAATAAGGGGTTGAAAATAAATTGATAATTAGACTATTTTTAACATGAATTCAACATGTGAATTCTCTGTTCTCTGTGTGAAAAAGTGCTCTTTAGCAGAATGAATACTATTCTAAAAAAAATCCGTCGAGGGCGCTATAAGTGAAGCATGATATGGCGAGGGAACACTGTATATTTATTTTTTAAACACGGTCTAAAGCTACATCGAAAGAGAGCTTCATGTCTGCTGCCATCTTACATACAGAAGCATAAAAAAACTACAAGCTCAAAGTGTCGCAAAGTACGCGACACTTGCGTACTTGCTTGTCCCTCCCTGCTCTGTGGTTGGGGCCCTAAAACAGGTCCGTTAGCCTTAAGCACGTCACCTTCCTCTCCAGCCAACTTCTCATAGAGAAATGGAATGCAGCGAGAGGAGCGGGAGGAGCGGTATGGGCGTGCCCAGGCTAGTTGGATGTAGAATGCAGCACTCTTTAATATCAGTGCGGGTGCATGAGGCTGCAGTGTGATGAAAACGAGGAACAGAAAAGGCTGTGAAGAGGAAGAAGCAATGTAGCACTTTTGGTAAATGGTTTGAATTTATATATGTGTTTTTCCACCTACAGTAGGCACTCAAAGTGCTCTACATCAAGAAACCACTCAACCCAATGTGAGCACTGGACGCAAGCAGGGTGAAGTGTCTTGCCCAACAACACAGCGACAGTGGCGGCGGGTGGGGTTCGAATTGCCAACCTTTGAACCTTTATAAGACGACCTGCTTTACTATCTGCGCCACTGTCGCCTCCTTTTGCCCCGGCAGGACAAGTGCAATAAAGCGACGCAAATGCGTCTAGTAATGGTTCAGATCTGGGTCAGTCTTCTTTTTTTTTGAAATGTTGTAATCTTCTTCTGTGGCCCGGTACCGAGGTACTGGTACTGGGGGTTGCGGACTACTGTTTTAGATGTTTCAACCATTCAAAAGTGCTCCTCTTTGATTGGAAAACTGTCTGACCATTCTCCAGCCCTCATCTCGCCCACTCATGTGTGCCAAGACCGCCTGCAGCAATATGCGTTTGTCTCAAGAACGTCAAAATGTCACCCATAGAGTTTAGGCAAAGTTTCTGAAGCTAAACTAGAGGCACCAGAGTTGTCAAAACTGGAGCTTACAGAGGTGCGAGCAGTGGAGAGCCAGTGGGGGGAAGGAAGCAGGGTGTCCGTGATGGAGGCGATGTCTTGGTCAGAAGGCAGGCCCGAGGCATGATACTGTAAGCTCCTCGGGACACCAATCTGCTGCTTCAAGAGCACCTTTCTCCTTCTCTCATCGTGGCTCTCTGATGGCTTAGCACCAGTACAGAAGACATTGCTGGCAGACGTATGGTTCAGGAACAGGAAAGCTCATTAGTTTTAGAAATTACCCTAACACAAGGCCTTCTCGTTTCAGAGCAGCCTTGCTGTGATTTGAAATCTTTGCTTAGGTTCAAAAGCAAAAAGGCTGACAAGCATGTTCGATGACCTGCATAAAAGCATTACGTTTTCAGTGCTCGAGAATTAAAGGTATGTGGAGAAAAGCGTGTGGAGCCAGACATTGACTTCAGACTCTCGCAGGCACACAGCTTATGGACATGTTCAGGGAAAGGAATCAGAGAGATGTTGGGGCAATTCAAGAGACCAAAACAAACTTCCTATTGCAGTTCGTTTTTAGTGACTCTGCAGAAGGGGTGTGGCTTAGCTTCATGCAGGTGTAACGTGAGCTCCTTGTGTCCCACATTAACATGATGACAGTATCTCATGATTTAAACAAAGAACATTATTAAAGTAATGTTCAAAATATACACCATATGCAACATTTACAACAAAGTATAAGCGGAAAACCTCAAAAGAATGTTCAGATTGTCATATAGTATCGTCTTTGGCATGAGACTTGAGATTGTCCGTGAGATGGTACCTCCTGATCGGAGGCCAGATGTGCTTTACGGCTTTCAGTTTCTGTCCAAGGAGATAGAGGCATCCTTTGAAGTTAGAAGTCAGAGATTGTTTTATTGTATTAAGGCTCTTTGACCCAGTAGAGTATAAAAACTGATTTAATTCAAAGGCATGGACTGTCAAGTTCAACTTGTACATAGCTCAAGTTGAACATCAAAGTACGCAGTCGTGCTCCTTGGAAGTCACCATTTTGGACCAAGTATAAATGACGGCCACAACACTAACGAACAGAACCGACAGTCCGGATGTGTGGCATGGCACACATTAGGGTGCCATGCCACACATCCGGACTAGTAGAACTAGAGGGAGTTTGGGATATTTTAAACAGAGTGCACGCTATCACCACCTCATGGTCAAACTGCCCCTTGCTACATATGAAACCTAGATCTCCTCAAACATGTTCTGGAATGCATCTGAATATAAATTTGTATCCATTTTATACCAAATCTAAACATGACACTTGTCAGAAAAATCACATTGAAACATTTTCCCCACATTGTGCAACTCTGGTGTAAGTTCTAAAGCATGTTATTACCGTAAGGCAAGGCAAGAAAAGTGTATGTGTAGACCACAATTCATATACAAGGCAATTCAAAGTGCTTCACAGAAACATAAAATTACAGGAAGGCAGATAAAATAATAAGGAATAACAAATCTAATAATTTAATGATTACATCAAAAGTGAAGAGAACAAATAAAACACTTTAAGTGCCATATGCACAGCTAAAAAGATCTGTTTTCAGCCTGGATTTGAACATGGTTGAGGTTGAGGCCTGTCTCACATCTCCCGGAAGTCTGTTCCAGATTTTAGCAGCGTAAACCTGAAATGCACCCTTCCTATGTTTAGTCTTGACTCCTGACCCACAAGACCACTCCCTGAGGTTTCATATATTATTATTATTCTAATATGTTTTAGATGTACTTTGGAGCTAGACCATGAAGAAACTTGTACACAAGCAGAGCAGCTTTAAAGTCTATTCTATGAATGACAGGAAGCCAGTGCAGAGACCTGAGCACTGGACTAATGTGGTCAGATTTTGTAGTTCCCTTCAGGACTCAAGCAGCAGCATTCTTGATGTACTGCAGCTGGAGACAAATGCATAGATTAGTCTCTCTAAGTCTGGTTTAGACCCTGTATTTTTGATCTTGGCAATATTTTTAGATTATAAAACGCAGCTGATGGTATTGCTTTAATGTGAATGTTTAAATTCAGGTATGAGTCCATGAATACTCCGAGATTTCTAACATGACTTTTAGGTTTTCGAGAAAAAGACTCAAGGTGACTAATAACACTTTCTTTTTCTGTGGACCAAAGACAATGATTTCAGTTTTGTCTGAGTTTAGCCGTAAAAAGTTGTTTTGCATTTACACACTGATTGGTTCGATGATGTGACAGAGTGAATCTACAGGTCCATCTTCACCTGCCGTCAGTGACACATAAATCTGAGTGTCGTCTGCATAGTTGTGGTTGGACACATTATAGCTGCATATTAGCTGACCCAGTATATATGTACAAATTGAAGAGATTCCCCAGAATTGACCCCTGAGGAGCACCACAGGACATGGCAATGTTGCCTGACACACAGTTCCCAAACTCTACAAAGCACATCCTTTCCACCAGGTTTAGAGCAGTGTCGGAGATTCCCACCCAGCTTTCTACTTCTGTAATAAGATCCCATGATTCACTGTCAAAGGCAGCGCTCAGGTCCAGCAGAACTAAAACTGAGACTTTGCCAACGTCAGTGTTCAGGTGGATATCGTTAGTCACTTTGATCAGAGCTGTCTCAGTGCTGTGGTGAGGCCTAAAGCCTGACTGGAAAGCATCAAACACATTGTTGGACAAGAGAAAGTCTTTTAGCTGATGATGTACAACTTTCTCTAAGACATTTCCCAAGAATGGCAGGTTTGATATGAGCTGGTAGTTGTTCAGTACTGTGGCATCAAGACTGCTTTTCTTAAGAAGAGGCTTAAGAACCGCACTTTTTAAGGCCTTTGGAAATGCTCCTGTCTGAAGTGGGATAAAAAGACTAAAAAGAGCAAGTGGCCACAAACTGCTCAGCACAGACTTTAGAAATCTAGTTGGTACCACATCCAGACGGCATGTACATGCACTCAGAGCAGAGATAACATCTTCAATTGTTTTTTCAGTGACAGGTGTGAAATGTGCCAGCTCTAGGTGTCTGACATGCTGCATTGTTGTCATTTGTGTTGTTGAAGTTATTGCATTTTTGATTTATTGGACTTAGTCGTTAAAGACATTTGCAAACTCATTGCACTTCGATGTCAAGATGAATTCTTCTTGCTTGTTGCTCAAAGATCTAGCATTGAGTACCCAAAACATCCTAGACAGCAGTGGGCACCGGTGGTGGGGGCCGGGCTGGGGTGGGGCTTGGTCTTTGAAGCCAGCCGAGGAGGGAGAGGGGTTTGGTACTTCTTTCAAGTTTTCAAGATGGTCAGGAAATTTCATGGCTGATACTGGAGACGAAAATGAAAGTGAAGATCCCAGGACATTTGTGAGGGCTGTGATGGGGTAGTGAAAAAAGCTGCTGCTGCACTGCTGGAATCCTTTGCTGTAGATGCAGATGGTTCTGCGGCTGAAACATTTGCTGTTGATGCAGATGTAGCTGCGGTAGAATCCATTGCTCTGTAGGTACTGTGGTTGAACCCTGTGATGGAAGTGCAGGTCCTGCAGTGGCTGAATACCTGGATGCTGAAGGGGCAGCTTTGTCTGCTGTGGCTACAACCATTGCTGCGTTCTTAGGTGACGAGGTAGGAGCTTTTCTCTTGCTCTTTACTTCTCTCGCTTCTCGCCGTTTAAGCCCAGGTTTCTGCACAGGCTTTCTCTGATCCGTCAGAGCATAGAGATACAGTAGTTATCCGTCAATTGTCTCACTCCACTTCCGTTTAGGCGAGGGCCTTTCCCTTTAAACAGGTCATCACGTTGCCAGAACAGATTAAATTTCTCAATGAAATGCAGCCCTCGTGATTCACAGACATTGGACAGCCTGAAGCAATATCTAGAGGAGGTTGAAATCAATAGAGGAGACTCATGTTTACAAAGGTAACTACAAGTTTAAGGATGTATTTTAATAAATGGATGATGCTGAAACAAGTGGTTCAGTTTATGAATAATCTGGCTACATATTGTCTGTCACTTGGTTAGATTATGAGGCTGTTTTACTGAATTATTACTTTTTTTTTGATGGACCTGCACCTCTGACTCATGTACTTCATGGGTGGATGAAGAGCTAACTGCACTCCAGGTAAAAGTATTTTGTGACCTGTGAGAAAATAGTCTTGTTTATGGCCTTTGCTGCTTTAGTAAAATGGCTTTAGTGTTGTTGTACTTGTGGATTGAGCACGTTAGCAAGAAGTTTCACTTAGTCGTAGTAAACTCCAGGCTGATTATTTTGTGTTTTGGTTGTACTTTGGTGAATAAATGTTGAGTACGATGGACATATGGTAAAATAGCAGTATAATGCAGTTTGTTTATAGATTGTGGCAGTAGGGTTTGATGTTGTGGTGCCAAGGATGAAATGCTATATGTTTAGGAAGCCCCCAATCTGTAGCATGTAGACTAAATGACTGCTCCGTTCGATAAGTTGTAATCTGTGTAAATTACAAATTAATTACATGCAGGACACACTCAGCATTATTTAGGGAGGCAGACATTTCTCTGTGATGTTTTTAATGACATCAAAATTAGATCCATTTATGGCAGAAAAAAGAAATATGCTAGCATGTGTGCTATTCGAGTTTTCATATTTTCTAGATTAATTCATATTTCAGCGACAGTATGAATTAGATAACAGTGAGTTGAGTCTGACTTTCAAATTTGTATACATTATGTGAGGAAAAGCCACAGAAATAAACTTACTTACGGTACTATTGTTGTTTAAATTGTATTTGACATGCCATTGATACGTTTTTGTTTTGTTTTTTAAATTAAATTTTGCACTATTAAGTTATATGTGTTGATTGTTATATGTGCAATAATATGTTGTTTTCTCTAATTTGAAATTTGATTTTGCACTATTAAGTAATATGTGTTGGATGTTATATGTGCAATAATATGTTGTTTTTTATAATTTGAAATTCGATTTTGCATGTCTGCATCATTAAGCGTTGCTTATTCCATACTCAACATTAAAGCAAAACTTGTTTGGGTCCATATTAAAAGACTCATTTGTTCAATGTTGGCCCCCCGGCTTTGTTTAATTTTAAAATTTGGCCCCCTGTGTATTTGAGTTTGACACCCCTGACCTACAGCACTGACCCTAAATGGGTCTGTTATTTAATTTTTAATTTTTAATGAATTTATGCAGCTGAACAGTATCGGTTCGGGTGTCTTTTACTGTATTATGGCGAGACACTTAGGGTTAGTTTGGTCTCTTAACATATAGACTTTCAAATACTCTAAACCAGGGGTGCTCATTACGTCAATCGCGAGCTACCTGTCGATCGCGAGCACAAACCCAGTAGATCGCGGAGTCCTACCTCTCCAGATTGTCTCTATCACTTTTGACGCTGGCTCTGCGCACGTAACGTCTGATAGAGTCACATTATACACGGAAATGCACACGAGTGCAAAGAGCCCACGAAATACAAATTCAATAATAACTGTCACAGGTGCATTTCCACCTCTTTCACCTCTTTCCTGGCCCCACATCACTGCGGCCAGTGCAGGGCAGCTCTGCGTGAGAGACGGCGATGCGCCGCACATGCCCCGCCCACACGCACACTCGAAAAAACAAGAGAAGAGAAAAAGGAAGCAGGTCTAGTCATAGAATACAGCCCTCCAACCTTTTCGCTCTGTTTCTTTCCTTTAAAGAGTAGTTTGTTGTCGTTGAATGTGGCCAAAAAGCTGAGTCTAAAGCCCCGCCCCTGAGCGTTACCATGGAGCTCCTGTCACTCAAACAATGGTGAAAGATTCAAGTTTTTCTACAATGGTGAAAGAGGTAATACTTTACCAAAAACACTTGTAGGCTGCATTTATCAAATTGAAAATGTCTTTTTTTGTTGAATTATGCAATTTTGTTTATTTTTATTATAGGTGTTATTTTCAAATTGTTTAAATATTTAATTAATAATAATTCCTTGAAAAAAATGCCACCTCGTGCTGTTTATATAAATCTGTAGGTAGATCTCTGGGCCTTGCTGGCACTGAAAGTAGATCGCAAGCCTAAAAAGTGTGGGCACCCCTGCTCTAAACAAAAGTACCTAGTCTTCACAATAACATCTTTATTGCACTGACTCAAAGTAACTCCATAGATTTAAATGGAAAATTGTCATTTAAAAGGCTTTTTCCTTAAAATGCATTTTTTTTCACATTGTAGCGGCAATATCTGCACATTATAATGCAGATTTTTTAAATATATAATTCCTAGTCTTATTTATTGTGTTTTGAATGCATCTAAAATTACCTCAAGGACACATAGAAGATATTTGCAAAATTCTGAGCAAGATATTATCATCCATATCTGCAAAATGTTGGCTGATATTCCTCTGTCGGGCCCTTCTTAACACAGTCTTATTTCACCTTTCTCCCTCATTAAGATCTCGCTCTAAATCCTCTACGGCACTCATTACACATTCTCTTCCATTATCACCTGCTGTCGCAGGTGTGTGGGCTTCAATTGACGACGTTTATTCCTGGATTGAAATATTTCTCGCATGCCCGTCTCATTTTGAACTTTATTGAGCCAGACCTCGGCTGGAAAAGGGCATTAGCTCCGCCTCGTCGCTCATTACCTTCTCCTGTTCTGCCCCTGCCACGCTCCGGAAATGGGGTTCGTGATTGGCGGGATGAATTTTAAAATGCAACAGGAAAACAAGAACATCAAATTAACGGCACTGTAGAGATTAGCGAAGCAGCGCAAATACAAAACAACTTTTCAATAATTCATACGCCCCAGTTTGCTGTCGTAAGCCTTTATTGGTACAACATTTCACACAGGACCATGGGAGACCACCAGGGAGTAGGCTGTGTTCTGGTTCAAGAGATAAGTGTGTGTATGTAGGAGGGTCATCATTTTTCTTCCTTATATTATGCCAGTTATCCACAGAAAACGTTTATTTGTGAATGAAGACTAGTGTGTCTGTTACAACAAGAGGAGTACCCGATTTTTAGTTTACAGCGTCACCAGCTCAGCTTTCTGAGTAAAAGCATGCTTTGAATGTTGTCTTTGCATGCGTCTTTGCCCTCTTACAAAGTAGAAAATATAGGCTAAAACTTACTTTGGCACGATGCCTATCGTGAGACTTTGTGCACCGCGGTACGCCGTGACACGGTCAGTCAGTAACAGATCCAGAGCGCACTGTCAAAGGTCCGACAAAGCGAAACCATTGAAGCCTTAACGAGTGCATGGCCTGCATGTGACAGTGGCTGCTCCTGTTTACAGTGGGACATGAGGATTTCTTTTATTATTGCAAGGGGATATATTTGATCATAAAGTATCTTTGAAACATTGGAAAGCATTACCAGTGTTATTCTTTAAAACCACAGAGCTCATAAATACTGCCTAAAAACAACCATCTACACTATGATTATTTCAAAACCAACTTAAATTTAAAAAAAAAATAAACAAAAAGGGCTGTATTAACATAGATTATAAATTAAAGCAAACATTTAAGAAATATCTAAATAACTGAATAATATTCTTGTATATATTTATGTCTAATTGGGAATAAAATGTTATTTATATAATTATTCTGCACTGTGATGTACCGAACCGCGGGCCCTGCACCATGAATGGAACCGAATCATGACCTGAACCGAACCGCGAGATTGCTGAACCGCCTCATGCTATCAGGTTGAGCACAGAAAACCTAAATGCGTGGCTCCAAAAAAATTAACTTTATTCTTACACAGGAAAACTGCACAGAGACAAAGACAACCTGACAAACACAAAGTGCAAGTCCCAGACAATATACAGGACTGTCTCAGAAAATTAGAATATTGTGATAAAGTCCTTTATTTTCTGTAATGCAATTGAAAAAACAAAAATGTCATACATTCTGGATTCATTACAAATCAACTGAATTATTGCAAGCCTTTTATTA
>JAADKR020370539.1:0-14584 GCA_011763505.2 Lythrypnus dalli | reverse complement strand
TGAGTTTCCTCAGCTGCCGCAGAAAGAACATCCTCTGCTGGGCCTTTTTGATGAGGGAGCTGATGGTCGGCTCCCACCTAAGGTCCTGGGTGATGGTGGTGCCCAGGAAGCAGAAGGAGTCCACGATGGAGATGGGGGAGGAGGAGTCAGTGAGGGCGAGGGGGAACGGTGGGGCTGTAGTATAACATAGACAAATAGGCCTTTAACAAAACACACTTCATCCTTGTGCCATCATGCACACCCTAATAGTCATGGTATATAAAGTGAAGCCTTGAGTGCCTTTAAAATGTTTTAAGGATAGGAGTACAGCTGTGTCAAAACATGTAAGTGTAGAAATTGATTATGTAGGGTTTTTGGCAATTATAAAATTACTTGAAAATATATCACTTCTGAGCCATGAACGCTAAGCGACCCCCTTTGCATTGTTGAAAATATCCGACCATGGGCAAAGAAATTGAGGCATTGCCGAATAGTGTACTTCCTTCCTGAAGGTATGGTTTGTGACATTACCTGAATAAAGGTTTCATTAGACCTTTGTGGAGACATTTTTACCTGATCCTGGGATACATTCTTTTTAATCACGTTGGTTACCTAATGCCGCACATCACTATAGCTTCGAGTATTAACCTAGCATTAGCAAATTTCTAATGCCCACTACTGAAATTATATATCGTCACCTTCCTATACAAAGTAATGGCCTAAGTCATTTTTTTCCAAAAATGTTTTTTTTTGCATAAATCACTTCCTCATTATGCTCGCCACCTCTGATAACATTGTCTAAAGCCTCAGTTTAAGCGATTGTGCATTTCCACCTCTTTTGTATTATCTTTTGTGTTATCGTCTATGTCAAGAGTGTGAAGTTTTTTGTGTTTTTGTGACTTGGGGCATTATTTTAGGAAGGTGACGATATTAAAAAATATGAGTAGAAAGTGAATGCTGTTTAGAACATTGCATGTAAGATGTGACTTCAGTCCGATGCATCTAAATGTGCAGGACTATTTAGCTAATTTGTTGGCCTTTAGCTAGAGAGTAGTGCCAGAACTAGCCTACGGCTAACTTAGCTAATGCTAGGTTAGCCATGAGACCACGGCCCAAGTAACATTTGCAAGTTTGTCAAATCTAGATGAATTCTAATAGCTTACTTTCAACAATGCATGCCAATGCAAATAAAAGTAATCGCCCTTTATTTGGTGGAGTTGAGCTTGCCATGATGTGGTGCTAATCTCCGTCCGGTCTGGCGCTCTGGGCCTGCATTTTGCACATACACTGGCCCGCCCCTGGCTCTGCCTCTCAGACAGGAAGTGTTTTTTTTTATTTTATTTTTTATATAAATGTATTAATAAAATTTGGCTGGAATCAAAATAATTGGCATAAAAAATAAAATGTCAAACAAAAAATAAAAATAAAAATATTTATTATTGAAAGAATTCTACCAATGACTGAAAATAATTATATTTTCAATTAAATGAAACTGAGAATAATTGAACATAATCAAATCGTCTCTTTAATGGAAAAAATAAAACCTTAACCAAGCGAACAAAGTTTGTATTTTTGATTGTTTAAGAAAAATGAACACAACAGTTTCATTGCCAATATTTTATATTTCATTGACAAAATTATTTTTGAAGCCAACATTACACTGGCACTAAAATCACTCCATACACGCCTATCACTTAAAAAAAGGGGTATGACGAAAGAGTATATCTCTAGCCCGAGACACCCCTCCACTGTTGTGGGGGAAAAAATTCTCTCCAAATGGGTGCGGAGACAAGTGTGTTCTGGGCTCTTTGTTTACAGACACACGTGTTTCAGACCCTATAATACAAAGGAAACTGTAATCAAGTACTGTAATCTACAGGTTTATGATCACGAGCTTATCCTTTGTCCTGATTTTCTCCATTGTGAGATATAAAAATATCTCATCGTTCATTTGTGTATTGTTTCCTTAGTGGAAAAAAAAGTTAAGATATTTTTTATACAATAACATGTTTTTCCTTATCACTAATTTCTCCACTATGAAATTTAAAATATCTTAAATGTAGCGCGCATGTGTGTGTGTACATTAGTACAAAGTATGCTCAGAAAACCCATACGCAAATTTACAATAATGTTCTAAACAATGGGACCTGCACGCTGGTGCATCCGTCAGCATAAACAGCAACTGTCCTGTTTTTTTGGAACGTTACACCTGTATCAAATGGGTTATTTGCAATAAAAGGCCAATTACATTTCTGCAAGCGCTTCAGGACCATCTTTGTTTTTCTGGAGAAAACGCGAAGCCCCGCCTACCCCTCTTTGCAAAGCGTGCATCCGAATTATCCCTGCTCAGAGGGGTTTGAACCCCTCCCATCACCCCTCCGCCTCGCTCTAAATAGGAATTGAGACGCCCCTCTATCTCTCGTGAGCGGAGGGGTAGGAGGTAAGGTGAAGGGCCAAGGTACAATTGAGACGCAGCCCAAATGGTTCCTCTGATCATAGTTTGGAAGTGATTAAATTCACAAGTTGCTACAGGAGAGAGAAGAGCGACAAGGGATTGGGAGTAGAGAGCGCAAGAGAAAGGACAGACTAGAGAGGGGATAGAGAAGACTGAGGAAAAAGAGAGAGGTCAGAGAAAATATAGAAGGAAAGGAGATAGAGAGAAGATGGAGAGAAGATGGAGGGAAAGGAGAGAGAGTAGACAGAGGAGAGAGAAGATAGAGAGAGCAGAGAGAGAAGATGGAGGGGAAAAGCGCGAGAGAGGAGATAAAGGGAAAGGAGAGGGGAGAGAAGATAGAAGGAAGAAGAGAGGGGAAGAAGGGAGAGAGAAGATATAGGGAAAGAAGCGCTAAGATAGAGGGAGAGGAGAGACAGAGAGAAGATAGAGGGAAAGTAGAGAGGAGAAACAGATGAGAGCTACAGCTGCTTTTATTACTACTGCTGCTACTGCCACTACTGATGCTGCAGCTATTGCTACTGCTACTACTGCTGATGCTACTGCACTCACTGCTGAATGAATAAATGCTATTTCATGACGGTCTTGTGTTCTTATCTAATTGGTTGTGTTTTAGAATATGAATGTTCTTGAATGTGGTAATTTAAAGCTTAGGTTTATACAACCCAATGGGTGAGACAACGTTTTTTGATTAGTGGTTTAACTTGCATTATTTTTTCAATGTCCTTTTCACATGTACTTTTCAACCAACTCAAGCAATAAATCAACGTTTAAAGGTAGCCATTTAAAGTGCAAATTATGACTACAAAGAAAAAAGAACAGTCAAGAACAGAGGACTGTCTATAAAATAAAAATACATTTAAAAAAAATAAAGCTCACTGGTCAAGCCAGTAACATCACACACACACACACACACACTGAAGTGCAGATAAGGTAAAGAGAACAAATATCTGCTTTAACCAGGTGGAACATATTTTAGGAAAATACCAATGAACACAAAATAAACTTGGGTATTTTCTTATAAAATCTTAAATAAAATAACACACTCTTCCGCATACCTTAATCACTCTGAGAAAGAAAACAAAAGCACTCGCTGCTGCATTCATTTACTGATACCTATGGTGGATAAATATGTTCACCAACCTGCAGGAACACAAATCGCGTGTCTCTGCAATTTGGAAATCATGTTTAATATTATTGGGATAAAATTGCAAATGCGCTTAATCGTTCAGCCCTACTATCTACGTCTATGTTTTTTAAATGCAATCAAAGTAAAAGTATTTTTAACAAAGGAACAT
The DNA here is from genome assembly GCA_011763505.2 of Lythrypnus dalli. NCBI lineage: Eukaryota > Metazoa > Chordata > Actinopteri > Gobiiformes > Gobiidae > Lythrypnus > Lythrypnus dalli. Next base: position 10,855 of record JAADKR020370539.1, on the reverse strand, counting down.
GTTCATTTTCACAGTGGCTTGTTTTAGTCCTGTGTTAGACCTAGTTTAGACCTGGTTTACTTTTGTTTTAGTCCTGGTTTAGACCTGTTTAATCCTGATTCACACCTGGTTTTGTCTTAGTTTAGATCTGATTTAGACCTAGTTTAGACCTGGTTTTGACCCTTTTTTGTTCTGGTTTAGTCCCGGTTTAGTCCCGGTTTAATCTTTGTTTGAAAATACAATGTGAAATACTTTTAATTTTTCATTTTTTGGTTAATAATGAAGCCTCTTGGTCTGTATTGTCTAGTTTACAAAGTACAATTTATTTCTTCAATCACAGCAACATGGATGAGTTCTAACAAGAGTGAGTACTAACAAGGTCTCTACCAACAAGGTCTCCTAAATCCATCTTCAGAATCAGAGGTTCGATCCCAAGGGCCATGTGGCTCTAGAAAACAGCTCTTTGTTTTAACTTTGTTCATCCACTTTCTGAGTCACTGCTGTGTTGACACTTTGTGACCTGCGTTTGCCTCAACCACAGGGAAACCACACACGGTTTCAGCGTTTGTATGTTTGGAGCTGTTTTTGTGCTAAAGCCGAGAGACTGCACGGAACAGGGCTACAAATTCACATAAAAACAAGTCTGATCTCTGAAAAGCCTCAAAAAGGCCTCACACAACGTGGAGAGACTGCCGGGACGGCTTATAAATTCTGTTTTCCATGAGCTGGAAAGTGTTTGCGGCACTGATTTAGTGGTGCTGCTCAAAATCTACTAAGGCATTCATGCAGAGAAACAAGTACAATGTTCTGGAATGGCCATCTTAGTCCCAGACTTGAATATTATTGAAAATATGTGGTGTTATTTAAGGGGGGCTGTCCATGCTCTGAAACTATCAAACCTGACATAACTGGAGATGTTTTGTAAAGAGGAATGGTCCAAAATACCTTCAACTAGAATACAGACTTTCTTTGGAAGCTACAGGAAGCGTTTACAGGCTATCTACTATCTACTGAATATGAATGTATTTTTTTTGTTGAGGTGCCCACACTTATGTTTCAGAAATTATTGGACACTTCCTATAAATCCTATAAACTTTATTTCACGTCTCAAATGTCACTGTTTGTCTAATATAGGATATATTTAACTGAAATTGCTGATCCAAACAACCAATGATTTCTAAATGAAAATCATGAAAATCATCAGGGGTGCCCAACCTTTTCATACTACAGTAAATGAAACACAAACATTGTTATATACTTTGTAATATTGTGCTGGTTTGTCTTAACACACTGAAAGAATTCTTTGCTCCATTAAACTGACAATCCTTGTCAGCACTATTTATAAAAACACATAATTTCTATATACATTTATAAACTAGTATACTACTACTACTAGTATAATCAGAACTACATACTGCCTATGACTTCAAAAACACATTCAAAAGTTATCCAAGATTATTTCAATGTTTAAAACACAATTTCAATTTTGCTTAGATGAATCACATTTATCCAGCAATTGACCTTGACTTTAGGCCATATGCATTGTACATGCCACATTTGAAGAACTGTAGTACTAATATCACTGTGACTAGTTTCTGTACATTCATGACTAAAAGGCATTCACCTGATGCAATGATATTAGCATAATTAAAACGCACCCAGCAAATGTCACAAACAATCTATAAGTCCACAGTTTTTTCACACCTAATTCAACACTTTGTGATGACAAAGTATTTGGATGGTAAATGGGATGTGTTTCTGCTCTGCATACAATGCTGATGACTTTCTTTCAGGGTTTAGTGTGTTGCTCGCCCAGTGTTTTACACAAGGATAAACTTTTAGAAAAGTTCATATTACTCCAGCTGCAATATCAAAGTAGCATTTTACAAGCACCAAATCTACATGAATATAGCCTGTTTAAAACACCTGAACAGTCGAGAAATGAGAAGCATGGAGTCCATTCTCACAGCTAAGCGGCCACGGTGGGGGCGGAGAGTGCTGCAGTATTGACGGTGGGGGCCAGAGTGAGAGGCGCTCGATGATTGACAGGCTTCCGAAAACTCAGTCGATTGCCTAAAAAAGATTGCCGCCTGAAATATTTTGTATAGGAGTCTATAGGAGGAAGGAAGGACTTTGAAAGAGTAACCTTTATTATGAACCGCCAGAAGTATGTTATAGTACAGGACTAAGCTATAATTTTAAAGCATTTTAAAAATGTAATTCATACTTTTAAAATGCTGCTATACTATGGAGTACATATGTAAGTATCATTTTCTGGACATCTATGGTGCCTGCCGTTTGGCCACAACTTTACTGTAATTGAATATATTGTACCGTCAGTGTTCATAGTGTACAGTTACATAATTTTCCTATTCTCATTCTTCCTATTATGACGTACAACAGAGGTTATTCATCTCCCTCCTTGTGGAAGTACTGTCTGACTCTGACTGGATGATTAATGCTCTGAATACGGTTTTGACTGTTCAAACCTCCCCAGGCCTGGAATAATGTTCCATCTACAACTCCAGACACCTTTATTTCTCTATCACCAATAACATGGTACGTTTGACAAAATATTAGCTATGACAAAACAACAATAAATCTTCTTTGTGCTCATCACTGATCAGTATAAAAACCAATGTTACCCAGTCCTTTGCTGTTATTCTATGAGCAGAACGTGTAAAAACCCTGTTAATGTTTCACCTGTTCATCATCTGCCTAATCTGCCATATGTTTCCTAACAAGGGATCATATACAGTATGTCCATACAAGGGACATGTATAATCACATATTTTAAATTTGTTATGTGTACTAATGAGTTCAAAATGTGTTTCTGTATGGTGCTTTATTATTATTTTTTTTAAATGGTCGTTCTTAACCTATAGCAGTTTAAAATGTGTATTCCTGCTCCAAGACATTGGAGAATGCTCTTTTTGAAATAAGGTTAATGATAACTTTTGACTATAAAAGTCCCTGAGATGCTGAAGTGTGGTTATTATTTGCAGGAGTAAGGGAAGACGGAAAGGCTGTGTTCAGTAAATTGCGTTATTGCAGGCAGCAGGAGTTTTTGTTTCACCGCTTCACTCGACACATTCTCTCAGACATTCCTCTCATAAATGTTTGAAAGATGTGTGTTGAAGCCTCTTGTGTGTCAGTCAGGGCAGGAGCGTGAGGTTGAGGGTTGGATTCCCTCCCACTGACAACAACAAAACAAGTCTGTCAGAGAACAAAAGGTCTTGATGTTACTGGCTCTCCACATACATTGATATGACATCCACATAGTCATGCTTTAGTCTTGTTTCAGTCTGGTTTTCACCTGATTCTTTTTATGATTTGTATCTAGTTTTGTTTTTTAACATGCTATTTGTGAGTAAAGTTTTTTTTTTTCCAAATAAAGTGTTGAAATGTTTTGATTTAACAGATTTTTTTCCCCACTAAAAACTAAGAAAGATCCTTGAAAAACAATGTTCTGAGTTAGGCCTTGTTCAGTCCGCTTTTGTCCTGGTTTAGAGCTGGTTTATTCCTTGGTTAGACCTGGTCTATTCCTGCTTTATACTTACTTTGGTCCTACTTTAGTCACGCTTTAGTTCTGCTATAGCCCTGGTTTAATCCTACTTTTGTTCTGTTTTATTTTTGCTTTACTTCTGTGCCTGCCCTTGTCCTGATTTAGTCCTGGCTGTATCCTCCTTTAGCCATGCTTTAGATCTGGTTTAGTTCTGAATTTGACCTGCTTTAAACTTGGTTTAGTCCTGCTTTAGTTCTGGTTTAGTCCGGCTTCAGTCCTGGTTTAATCCTGGTTTAGACCTGCTCCAGGCTCAGACCTCTCTCTGAGCAGCTGCAGTGTTGTGTAAATATTTGATGTCGTTGTTTGAGAGCTCGATGTGTTTGTGATGGAACAGCGATTGCACCTGCCGTTATATCCAAGCATTTTACTTTTAACAAGCCAACATACAAATGAAACAGTCATGTAGATTTTTTTCTCAAAATGTATGACTATTTTGATGACCAAATCTGAATAGTGAACAGAGCCAAGTTTTAAATACATTTTGTTGGTGGATTAGCTAGAGAGATTTTGAATTTAGTTTAAATTTTGAATAAACGTTTTTGGGTTCAAAGCTTAATATATCATCCAAGAATTGCATATTACCAAATCCCTGTAAAGAAACCCCCAGAAATATTTCTTTCTTTCCAAAAAGTCCAAGACTGGAAATTGGCATGTTTGGCATTTTAGATGACTCTGAAATCCAAATATGATCATTTCCTGTGTGGAAGAGGCCGGCAGCAAAAAAGTCAGAAATATACACACCCATACATATCAATACAAAGCTTTAGGCCTGTTTTCTCCAAATGAGGTTTCATTCCACTCTTTCAAACATCTGCATTTTAGATGCTCCTGCCGACTCAGGATTGTTTATTAAAAACTAAACAAGTTTTAAACAATTTAAGAAAATGTTGTCTGCTCTCGCTTTCTCTCCATCTATCCCTCTCTCTCCCTTTTCTGCCCCCACCTCTCTCCCTCCTCTCTCCCGTTTTCTGCCTCTCTCTTTCTCTCTGTCCTCCCTCTCTCTTCTCCTCTCTATTTCCTCACTCTCCTCTCTCCCCTATCTCCCTTTTTCCTCCCTCTCTCTCTCTCTCTCTCTGTCTCTCCTCTTTTTCTCTCTTTCTGTCTCTTCTCTCTCTTGCTCTCTCTGTCTTCTCTCTTTCACTCTTTCTTTCTCTGCAGGAGGGATGGAGACGCCTCTCCTCGTGGAGCAGGTGGACCTCGCCCCAACTCTGGCCCTCGGATTGGGGATTCCCGTGTCTCGGAACTCTGTCGGCCAAGTGCTGCCCCAGATCCTGGAGGAGCTTCCCCTCAGAGACCAACTTCGACTGCTGCACCTCAACGGACACCAGCTGAGCTTGCTCCTGCGGGACAGCCTGCCACACTACCAACAAGGTATGGCTGGCCCAAAAAAACACAACTCAACTCCGGCCGTGCACATTCTGCTCGAACTCAATTCATACCCAAACCAATACCTCAGGACCTTTGACCCTGGCCTAACCCCAACCTCCAGATTCCGCTGTGCCGTGTCAGGTCCAGTCCGGTCCACACCAAATGGCTCTGGTCTCTAGGCCCTGAATTCTGATTCTGGTCTTAGACCTGTTTTAGACTTGTTTTAGAACTGGTTTCAAAAGGTTTTAGGCCCGGTTTCTGACTTGATTGTGACTCTAATTAGACCTGGCTTAGACCTTGTTTCTAACTTTTTGAGACCTGGATTGCATCTGATTTAGACTTGTTTTAGAACTGGTTTCTGACTTAGATTCCGTCTTGGTTTAGACCTGGTTAGGCCTGGTTTAGCCATGATTCAGACCCGTTTTCTTCCTCTTAAACAAAGTTAAAGGTTGTGTCAACGACTCTAACATAAATGCCCTGTTTATCTCTCTTTGTGATCGAAGCATCAATGCCATGGATGATAATGCATGCTAATAGCGTCTGAGCTAGCGTCTGTTCATCAGGGTCACCTGTCCACTGCTGTCAGAGTCGGTCTGTGTCCTTCTACTCCAGACACAGAGGAACTCAACATATTTCCATTCCTGTTTACGCAGACTCTGCTTTCCAAGTCTGTTTGGTGTTGGTTTGTATTATAGTGAAGGATTTAAGACTTCAAGACCTGCACTTCCATCACAGGATTTAACCACAATACTTGCATATACATTAAAGGATTCAGCTGTAGCACCATCTGCACCTACAGCAAAGGATTTAGCTGCAGCACCAGCTGAATCTACAGGAAAGAATTCCAGTGGTGCAGCAGCGGCTTTACCACCACCCACATTACAGCCCTCACCAATGTCTTGCTACATCTACACCTTCCAGTGGCTCTTTTTCACCTCTGGTATCACCAATGAGATTATCTGAACATCTTGAAAACTTGGTGAAGTTGGGGAAGAAAATACTTCCGCGCACAACAGTCAAGAAAAAAACTTTATCCCCAAAGTTTGGCTTTATTGCCATTGTCCGTGAGGAGTTCACATGCATCCAAGCAACATGAAACATGAATTAAGATAAATAATAGCATCTCTAAAAAAAACTCTGACTATAAGCATGCAGTAAAAATAGACTAATAATAATAAATGTACATACACTATGGTAAAAACTATAAAAGTTGATCTAAAAAAATAATAATAAAAATATTATTAATTTTAATTTTTTAATTATTATTAATAAAAACCTCTATCACAGAAACAGCAGCATGAGGGTGTACAAATATGCATTAGCTGCAATGGGGCATAATGGCTTAGTGCAAATAGAGCTGTGCAAATGGCATGACAGATTGTAAACTTTTTAATTGTTTATGAGACCTATCGCAGAGGGGAAAAAACTGTTCTTATGGCGGGAGGTTCTAGTCCGAATGGACTGAGGGGAGAGTATGGAACAGTCTGTGTCCAGGGTGAGAAGGGTCAGCTGTGATCCGACCTGCATGCCTCCTGGTCCTGGAGAGCTGGCAGTTTGCAGCCGATCACCTTCTCAGCAGCGCGCACAATGCGCTGCAGTTTGTGTCTGTCCCTGGTGGTGGTGCCAGCGAACCACATGGTGATGGAGGAGGTGAGGATGGACTCGATGATGGAGGTGTAGAACTGCACCAACATCTGGGTTGGCAGCTTGAGTTTCCTCAGCTGCCGCAGAAAGAACATCCTCTGCTTGGCCTTCTTGATGAGGGAGCTGATGGTCGGCTCCCACTTGAGGTCCTGGTGATGGTGGTGCCCAGGAAGCGGAAAGAGTCCACAATGGAGTTAGGAAGCTAGGAATCTCAGATTCTGCTCTAAACTGGTTTAAGTCCTATCCGGAGGACGAGACGTACTTTTTTGAGATTGGGAACTATGTGTCAAGCAAAATTGCCATGTCTTGTGGAATTCCTCTGGGGAAGTTTATGGCTTCATTCAAGAAGATGTGATGCCAAAAGAAGAGAAGAGGTCCCATAGTCAAAGGTATCCCACAGAATCAGCCTTGGCTCCAATCTACTGAACTGGTGAGAAGATAATTCTAACCCTAAAAGATATGCAGCTGTTTATCTCTGTTTTTTGCAACTGTGAGTGATATTATTACACTGACTATGGTTTTAATACAGCAATCAGCAAAGCTGCATCTAATTTTCAAATAAAATTGAAAGTAAATGCATTCTATTGTGTTTATGTTCAGTTAATGGTAATAATTTATCCATATTTTGCTGAAAAATCTAATATTAAAATATTGGAATATTGTATTGAAATCGAATATATCGTATCGAATTGTAAATTCAATTTTTTTATTGCACAAAGCTAAAATTGCAGTTTTAGGATGTCTTGGAGGAAACTTAAAAATGAAGTTTGTAGGATGATCTCTGTGGTTTATAAAAGGTACTACAACATAATTGGAGCTGTTCCAAAGATGAACGCGTGGGTACATAATCTACATAATTCTTACTCTAGAACAGGCAGATCTTAGTCTGGACTCAGAAGCATTTTTAATTCCTCAATTTACATAATATTAAAGGCTATTAAATTAACATCATTAATACCAAATTAATAATATTAATATATTAATATTAAATATCTGGGAACATGGAATTATTAAATATTATACCAAAAACATGTGCATAACCTACATCCATCCATCTTCTTCTGCTTCATCTGTTTCGGTGTCATGTGGGCAGCAGTCCAAGCTGCCCATTACACAGTGCACCAGACCTTCATGGCTCCTCCTACAGGTGATGGGTCCACGGGAGCACAGCCCCACAGTGCTCCTAATCCAGGTAACACAGCTGTTGTTGTTCCCATCTCAAGGGGCTTCTATTCACTCTCATTCATATACCATTGTGTGCAGACACTCGAGGCAAGGAGGGTGAAGTGTCTTGCCCAAGGACACAACTGCAGTATGCACATGCAGGAGCAGAGTTTTAACAGCCAACTATACAGAATTCACGCCACTGTCGCCCTTTGCATTAGCTACATTTTCATCAAAATACTAAAATTATTATGTTCTTGCTCTGTCAGAGTCGACCTACACTATATAGCCAAAAGTATTTGCTTACCCATCAGAATGATGGGAATCAGGTGTTCCAATCACATCCATGGCCACAGGTGTATAAAATCAAGCACCTAGCAGACTGTTTCTACAAACATTTGTAAAAGAGTGGGTAGCTCTCAGAAGCTTAGTGAATGCCAGTGTGGAACTGTGATAGGATGCCGCATGCGCAATGAATCCAGATCAGAAATGCGCCTAAATATTCCACAGTGAACTTTCAGCTGTATCCCCAGAACATTGTTGAAAGTGTTTGGGAACAACCGCAGATCAGCCACGAAGTGGTAACCTACGTAAACTGACGGAACGGGGTCAGAGGATTTTGAAGCGCATAGTGCGAAAAGGTCGCCTGCTTTCTGTAGACTCGATCACTACAGACCTCCAAATAGCTTCATGGAATGGGTTTCTATGGTCGAGCAGCTGCATCCAAACCACACATCACCAAATGCAAAGCAAAGCGTCGGTTGCACTGGTGTAAAGCACGCCGCCACTGGACTCATGAGCAGGGCAGATGTGTTCTCTAGAGTGACGAATCACACTTCTCCATCTGGCAATCTGATGGATGAGTCTGGGTTTGGCAGTTGCCAGGAGAACGGTACTTGTCTGACCGCATTGTGCCAAGTGTAAATCTTGGTGGAGGGGTTGTTTTTCAGGAGCTGGGATTTGCCCCTTAGTTCAAGTGAAAGGAACTCTGAATGCTTCAGCATACCAAGACATTACATCGGCAATTCCATGCTGCTAACTTTGTGGGAACAATTTGGACCTGGCCCCTTCTTTTTCCGACATGACTGTGCACCAGTGCACAAAGCAAGGTCCACAAAGACGAGGATAGCAGAGTCTAGTGTAGATGAACTTGGCAGGCCTGCACAGAGTCCTGACCTCACCTTTGAGATAAATTAGAGTGGAGACTGAGAGCCAGGCCTCAGTGTGTGACCTCACAAATGTGCTTCTGGAACAATGGTTAAAAAATCACACTCCTAAATCTTGCGGACAGCCTTCCCAGAAGACTTGGCGCTGTTCTATCTGCAAAGGGTGGACCGACGTCTTATTGAACCCTATAGATTAGGAATGGGATGTCACTTACGATTATATGTGAGTCAAGGCAGGTGAACCAATACTATACAGTGTATATCCCAGAAACGATCAAAATCGATTACGAATATTGTTATATTACAGCAATAAACTCCGCTGTAATATAGAATGATAATAAGCATTGTTCTCCTGCTCCTGTTTTTCTATGCATGGAATATACTATTCATATGATTGCATAAGTTAGCCAACTTTAAATCAGTTTGTCCTGGCAGAAGTTCGTGTTGGTCTGGTCTGGGGGGTTGTGTGTAGCCTGAGGAGATTTGCTCCGATCAGTTCAGAGATTTGGCAACTCTATAACAACAAACATCAGTGCTCAAATCGTTTCTCTTTGTTATGAGACTTTTAGACACAGCCATTTTTCATTATTTTCATTTTTCCTGCATGTTTTTCAAAGCAGCGTTCCAGATTTCTCACAAGTGAAATGACAAATGAGTTATAAATCTAGTTGAATGTTATTTTAAAAACGCAGTGCTGGTTTAAACAGAGAATTTTGAGTAAAAAAGTATGACTGCAGAGCTCCTCGGTGAAAGTGAATTATGAGGAAATTGGTGAGTTTGTGGGTATTTTAAATTAAAGTTTGCTCAGAGCCAGTTCCCCGCGAGGACACAGAGAATATCCATGTTGCTGAATTAAATGTATTCTATGCAGATTAATAAATCACCCTCTGCTGCTGCACACGGCGCTTATACCATATCGCCAAAATAATTTGAATTTTGGTGAAATGCTGAATAGGGATGGGAATATAGCCAGTGTAAAATAATACTCTTTATTTTTTTATTTCTGCTAAAAAAGCCATGTTTAATTGAAAAATCTATTTAAATAAATCTAATTTTGTCTTGTTTTTTGAGTAATCAAGCAGGAATTAGATAATTGTTAGTCCAAATATAAAGTCCAAGCCTGGAAAGTATGAAGTATTTAGGAGCTTCTGTAGTGCAGATGTGAGAATGTGAGAAAAATACATTTTGAGAAAATTATCCTCAAAATTACAATTTCCCATTTAAATGTATGGATACATTGATGCAATAATTAAACATGTTTTTGTCAAAATTCTCCATTTTTGTTTTTCCAGATAAAGATACTAAGTGCTTACACATGCAAGAACAGTAGAAAAAGCTTGAATCTTCAACTGGACAGGGTTGATAGAAAAGAGGACGTTTTGCTTCTTCTCCCAGAAGCTTCTTCATTGGCTCTTGATCAAGAAAGATCTTGACCATTGAAGAAGCTTCTGCGAGTAGAAGCGAAGCATCCTCTACTCTATCAACCCTGTCCAGTTGAAGATTCAAGCTTTTTCTACGATGAACACAACCTGGACGACAGAGAGCTTACACAAACAACTCATCCTAAACTGAACCAAAAAGCAAGCACAGTTGAAATGTGCATGTCTAATAATTGGCAAAAGGCCACAGCGCACATTTAGCTCATGAGACTTAATGAATACTACAATGCACATAATTTGATGTGGGGAAAATGAAAATTAAGTTGTTTACCGGGTGCTGCTAGCCTAGAAACTAGACGCCCCCTAATGGCAGCAAATAGTTTTTGCTGCCCGGGTGAGTCTAGCGGCCATCGATAGAATTTATCGCAGAATGATCTGAAAAAAAAAGCGTCCAATCAAATTGCGAAGAGAAGAGTCTTTTTTTTCTTTTTTTTGAGACCCGGAAGTCGGAGGGCGCTAAAGCATTTCATGACGTCAGAGGCGCGACGCTTTCAGCAGTAAACACACCAGCGGCTAATGCACAGCTCTCG